>JASDQU011246715.1:3230-25614 GCA_032191745.1 Picea mariana | reverse complement strand
CGATGGGAAATATGAAATTAAGAACCTACAACTATCTATTGATGAGTACAAATTCATAGGTCAATTCAATGTGGTATCAATGTATCAAGGCAATGTTGATATAATTCTAGGGTCAACTTGGGTAGATACATTGGGTACTTTTATTTTTAACACAAGAAGAAAGTTTTTGACATTTCCTTATAAGAAGAAGAAAACCACATTACATGACATTACAATGAAGTCAATTTCAGAAGCTTAATCATCAGAAGACCTGAAGGACATATCAGAAGTGATCCTTCCAGATAACCAGAAGTCAATACAGAAGTTGCAAGATCGACAAGAAGAATGTGACAAACTCATCATTGAAAAAGACGAAGAGATTTCTCGCCTAAGAAATCATAATCAGAAACTACTTGCAAAAATCATGAAGTGCAAGGAGAAGAAGCGGTGTTTTCAAAAGTCCGAACAAGAAAATCAAGGTCTCAAAGATAAATTATCCAAAAAAGAGGAAGAAAACTCCTGCCTAAGGAACCTTAATCAGAAGTTACTAGAACAAATTAAAAGTTTAAAGGATGAAAGAAGGGAGAATCTAGAATAAAAAAATAAAGATGACAAGTCAGAAGATAAAGAAGAACTTTTACGATTAAAACGACATAATCAAGATTTACTAATGCAAATCAAAAGGCTTAAGCATGATAAGAAGTCTTTACAAGAAAAGCTAGATCACGAAACATCATTAGTCAATAAGGAAACGATGACAAACCCAATCAACCTTACAACTCAAAAGGACGTGAAGCCAACTGATGTAAAGAGGTCTTCAAATGTCGAAGAAGAAACAATCCTGGACCATGAAGAAAATTCAACTCCAAAATTTAATCAACAAAAAGCTATAAGTATACGAAGTAAGGATCAACTTGCAAGGATGCCTTATCAACATCCTAATCACAAAAATCAATACTTTATCCAATCCTTGTATCAACAGAAACAAATGACCAATATGTCGAAGAATATTACTTCAACTACAAATGATGCTCAAAATAGAAGTTATCATGGGAGTCGAAATACATCAAGTTCTTTCCAAGAACCCTATAAACTCCCCATGCAGAAGATCGAATTGGGATGGGCAGACTCCTTTACAATGCGATGGTTTTGCTCAGCACTTAAAAGATCCTATCGTCTCAGGTCTTCAACAATTACTAAGTCAATAATGAAGAAGCATGTGACAGTAGTTACAAGTGAGAGCAATAGATAAGTCTTCCATAAAATATGCTTTGAGGACAAAGCATTTTTAAGGGAAAGGCAATGTTATGAACATAAATATACATATACCATAGATATTCATAACATAATAATTAATAAATAATAATTATTAATAATGAAAGGTCATGTCTCAAAGGACATGACAATTGGTAAAGGGCACCCCTGCGTGGGTATATAAGCAGGCCCTCATTCTCAATTGTAATCATCTTATCTTATCTTATCTATTCATATTTTATACATTATTCCTACATGGTTTATTATGTTATATTCTAAGTATTTTGGATAATTCTCGTGTGAGCGAACTTTGTTCGTCTCACTTCATCTATGAAGACAAGTTGTAGTTCGCTATGAAGCTTTGACAAGGTATCTAGCGTTTCTTTGCCAAGTGGAAGAAATTGTGACTTGTTAAAAGGCATCAACAAGGCAGAGTGGACTGTCGTTCCACCTGCATTATATGCACCTTTTCTTGTATATGCAAGTATTAGTTCCTTTGGTTTCAGAGGGTCACTCATATTGTTTGAATCATAGATCCGTATAAGCATTTGGAATAGTGCTTTCAATGTGAATGTCTTGCCTGTTCCTGCGCCACCTGTAAGGAACATGTGCATAGGAGTGTGCATGTCTAAGCGTTTATTCATTGCAATATCCTTTAGAATTGCTTGTTGATCTCGATTCAACAACCGTCGTAGTATTCGTCATTTTCGACATAGAAAGGATGGTCTGTTACTTTAAACCCGAGATTGATATGGTTTTCAAAAGCAGGTTCTCAAGGGCAAGGCAAAGCTACTTGCAAATCATAGGCTTCACGATGAGTTGTATTTGTTTTATGCTTTGTTGATATGTCATCAGTATTGGCAGGGGTTTCTAGTTTGTCAAGTGCACTTTATAAATCACCCCATGTTGGGTTGATGTTGTACGTAAATTTAGCCTCATTGGCTTGTATTGTAGACTCATATAGAGTATATGCAGCTTCCCATGTAGGCAAGTTATGTTTTAGTGTGTCTTCATTGTGATCGAATGGAACATACAACAATAATTTCTCTCTACAAAATTTTTCATAGTCGACGTGTTTGTTGTATTTGACAAAGCGTATTACATTTGGTTTTTTATTTTTTGATATTTGTGTACCATTTTTTTGTAATGCGATACAAATTTTGCAAGGCAGATATGCTTAATGGTAGATGGGCGTTGGAGGTAATAATCAATAATAGAGTGACATATCACATCCTCTGAATTATCAGGCTCTTGCTTTAGAAGGATTGGTGGCTTAAGCATGAAAGTGCGTGTGTCAGGGGAAGATGTGTTTATGAAGACACATTTTCTTGAATTACAGTTCAGAGGTAGGGAAAGTGCGATGTGGAACGCTTGTTAAACAAACATTTGTTGGAGATTAAGTAATGTATTTCCAAGTGTACGTATCATTTGAATAACATCAATTCGACTTTTTTCATATTCTTCGAAATGAATTTGTCATAGATTTGTCAACCTTTGTCATCTTTGTCAGTATGATGCTTCATCATATGCGTTGAGGACATAGTGCGCATCTGTATTTGCATTCCACATAATTGGCATGTCCTTGGAGAAACTATTGTTCCAAATGTGCGAAGGTTTTCGTTTTAGGAAAACTGTTGGTTGCTTAAGTGTAGATTGTATAATTACAGGGCGACTCAGAAATAGATAAACACACATCTTTCCATGCAGCAAACACGCATCTTGCCATGCAGCGCCTGCCATCGGACTCTGATCAATTCATCAGCTTTCTGTTTCACATCAGAACCACAACCACTATCATTCAGTTAGAGATTTATGGATTGAATTCAGGAGAAGAACATGAGAGCTTGCTCCGGCCATAACCAGTAGCTTACTGCCCATCTACGGTAACTGTTGAAAGGTTTTTGGCTGAAGGAAGAACTATTACAACAACCTCCAGGCTCTGCTTCTCCGCTTCTCTGATTGAGGTTCGTACACGAAATGGGAGTACAATATCGCTTTCATTGTCCTTCGTCTTTTATCTGTTTCCTTCCACTTATTTGTTGAGCTTAGTTAAGAGGCTAGGTAGTTGGTAGCAGCAGTGATACTGGCTTTCTTCCTTCCTTCCGGCAGATAGAGAAATGATCAGCAACGACTATCCCGATCAGTGAAAGTTCCAGGCATAAATAAATTCCATATGGATGGATGCATATAGAAGAGATCGATTTGTGCCATAAAAACTGGGATTGATACATAGAGAAGGCAGACTGATACGAAAGGGAACCAGCCCAAAAGAGAAGGAGTCCTCTTAAACAACAAGCTGCCATAGTTGCGATCTAAGGCAATTTCAACTAGATTGCCCTCAGGGTCTTCGCCAAGGAACCAATCCCACTGTGGTAAGTTTCTCATGGCGCACGAACCAGCTAACAATACCCCCTTCCTTTGATGGGACACCGGTTCTGGTGATGGAATTCCACAATAAAATTTGCTTATGGTTTAGTTATTTTAAAAATATCAAAATGACAGAATTTATTTCAAAGTTGTCTGGTTAAAAAAAAACCTGTCTAGTGAAAAAAAAAAACCTGTGTTGACTTTCTAACTCACTCCTTTTTCATTTTCTGATTGTCATCAGGAAAATTTACGGCTGTGCTGGTTCTATTTTCTAAACACTACTTAAATTGTCTCACTTTTCATGGAGTTTGTTTCTTTCGGAAGAATTTGTTGATCGAATTGTCTTTTAGATTTGGGTGGATTCGAAGATATCAAAAATTAATTATGTATGCTGGTCCTGCAGGTCATTTAAGACTGGCGAATTCAGTGCTTTCCTTAAATATGTAGGAATTCAATCTCGAACCGTCTCTGCTACCTTAACTACCTCTGTTTATAGTGCTGGGTGATCAACTGCCTCTATTAACTAAAGAATATCTAAAGAATATCTCAATTGCGGAACTACACTAACTGCGATAAGTATCAATATCGGTCGTCTCATAGCAGAAGGTCCTGGCTCTTTCTTTCCCACCCAGATTGTTAGAGAGAGGGCGTCTTTCCTAGAGTCAGTCTTTCCACCCTGTTAGCCTCTGGCGCTCCTTTGTGTCTCTACCTGTCAGTAGCATGGCTGGCGTGCAGCAATAGGCTTACTGAAGTGTTTGTTATAGTCGTAGGCTGGTCAATAGCTCCCTGTACGAGATAGTTTCAGGCTGGATAAGACAAAGAGCTCCTTTCCACCTTGTAGCCCAGATGTAACTAGTCTAAAACCGCATGCCATAAAAGTGCATAACAAAATCCTCATAACTAGCAAAACCCTCCTCACGTTGCGTGTGGTAGATCGAATTTGTTCATTAGCTACAACTATAATGAGCACTTATAATCTATATCCAATAAGTGCTTAGCTTCGTTCACCATCCTTCAGTTCAATAACACTATGCATCTTTAACCTAGATTTCTCTTACAAATGAAATCAGACATAGACCAGAAAATTCAGTTGAAAATACCAGGGAAAAAAACAATAAAAAAAATGTTTTAATTAGCGTTTAACCCACGGTATCTTCTGCAAAACCAGGCGGACCTTTTAGAAAAAGACCGAGCAAAAGTCTGCAGATTTTGGTAATTACAGTAAATATGTAATTCTTATGTCTGTATTTACCTGCAGGTATGGAGACAATTAGAGTTCATATGTAATTCTTATGTGTGTATTTACTTGCAGGTATGGACACAGACACAGAGACATCATGCAAAGGTTTCAGGAGTTCAGAGTGGTCCTTCCTACTGAAATTGATTTCAAAATATATAGTCTTTACTAAATAAAAAAATATATATAGTCTTTACTAAATTAAAAAAAAAATAAAAAATTATTTCGGACATTGTTATATAAAGATGATTACCAAATAATGGTTATATTATTTATTGTTATATAAAAATGGTTATCAAAATAATGATTATATTATTTATTTTGAATACATTAAGTTTAAAGTTTTGATATATTTATTTTTAGGCTTTTTAAAAATAAATAAACAAAATTCTCATTAATGAAGTGAAATTACACTTTTAACAAAAATTCTATCAAATTTATAAATTTAATATGTGTTATAAATTTAATATATATGTTTAACTACAAACTATTAACATAATTTTAATAATTTCAAATAATATAAAAATAACCAACACACCAAAGGATAAGCAAATGCCTCCAAAATGTGTTTGTGATCCATAAGATTTAGATACTCGCCATGTGCATCCGATTGGAGCTTATTAGTCATGGGAATTACTAAATGTTATGTAGGAGTGATTTGTCTCGGTGATAATACTTTAACATTAGTTTTTTTTTCATGTCTGATGATTAATAATTTGATTTGATGATTGATGAACATAAATATTTTTTTTTTGTAAATAAAAGAAGAACCTTATATTATATCATGAGTGTATTATTGTGAATTGTTTGGCAGCTACTTGTCCTGTTATAGAAGGGAAATCAGAACGGGTGGCTTTAAGTGATGATAGATCTATCATGGCTATAAAATTATTTACAAAATTGTACAAAAATACTGAAAGTTTCAATTGGAACTTCGTTTCAACTCGCTAACCTAAGACTGGCTTCATACAGAGCCTCCATTACTAAGCTAGTTACACAACTGTAAAAAAGATTTAAAACTGTAATTGACAGAAAATATAGTCTGGGGTAGGTCGCGTCAAGCCAATGGGGAACCTGGGTGTCCATGAGAAGTGAAGGCCGAGACAAACTTCTGCTTGCAAGTGGGGCAGCGTGCTGACATTGGAGCATCTGAGAAAGCTTCAAACAAGAGATCTAGTCGTTGGTTGATGATCCTTTGTCCATGCACCTTCTCGTCTCGTCGCTGCCTGATATAAAAAAGGAGCTCAAGGTGCTCCACTGCTAGATAATGGGTGTGATGTGAGCCCTTCTCGTCGCCTTCTGTACCTGCGTCTTTTGCCTTCGCCCCTTCTTCTAAAACTTGCCAGCTAGGAGGGATTTCCTCCTCCACAATGTAACCACCTTCCCACCAGTGAGGCTGGAACTCGGGGACGGAGGGACTTGGGAGGAAAATCTTAGAGGGTGACCCTGTCTTGTTCACCAAGCTTGGGCCTGGTTGCGAAGCAGAGGGTGGCCCTGCATGCTGAAGTGGAGGTGGTGCCTCCCCTTTATCCAAGTTGAGGCCCTGAGGTGTCTCTGCATTCGAAGTGCTGGCCAAAGAATGAAGAGGCAGTGGTGGAGAATGCACTGTGGGGGACGGGGTATCCTTTTTTGGTGTGCGCAAGGAGGTCTGAGTCTGGGGTTGGAGCAAGGGTGGCAGAGTCTCCATTTTTGAGGTGCACATGGTGGACTGAGAGCTGCTGGTGTGTTTGCAGGGGCAGCTAAAATGGGCAATCAGAGCTCGCTGAGAGGCTATGAGTCGATTGTCACGGGTGAAGGCATTTTTGTTTCTGGTGGCTCACCTGGGCTTGCCTCATTCCCGAGGCATGGTGGGAAGAAGCACGAGGGTAGTGGGGGGGGTGGTGGTGGTCTAGGGAGACCCGAATGGCACATAGAGTGCGAGTAGAGAAGCTAGGAGGGACGAGAGACATAGTGCTAGAATGGTAGCTTGCAACGAACAGGAGAAAGAACGCGCCTTGGATAGTTTTAACGCCATCAGGGGCCATTGAAACCTCTCCCATCGCCATTGAAGGATGACAGGATTGGTTCAGGCTCTTGGTACCTATGGCCTGGCTGGAGCGCTAGTTCGAGTGCTTGTCCAGGCGCCCTGAGTTAAATGTCATCAAGGTGTGCTTCATGGGGAGTTATTTCCTCGAGGGGTGGTGGCTTGGGACATTAACTCCCCTCGCCATCTGTCCCAACCAGTTGTCATCTTGCTCTCACCCCGTGTCACCCCATCCGGGTGAACACAAATATGTTATTCATATAGAGAAGTTAGAGTATTTAAAAGGAAAAGGAAAAAAGTTGTAAGGTAAGCTAGTGAAATTTTAGTTGATTTTTTTAAACTATCATTTAGCATTGTAAATTTTAGAATAACACCTTTCAAGGTAATACTAGAAATATTGTTCATTTTAAAAGTATTAAAATAATAAAAAATATAAAAACCTATATAGAGGTGGAAGTCATTGTTGATTTATTTTATGGTTTTAAATTAAGTTTATATCATCATTTTATAAATATGTATATGACTTTTTAAAGAAACATTAAAATAAATAAAAAAATAAATTAAATAAATGTATTTTTAATCAATTTGAGTTTTTAATATTTATGTAAAATAATCTAAATTATTTAACTAGATTCACTTTATTTATAACTCAATGTTTATATATTTTCTTTAGTTAATAAAAAATATGGTAATTTATAAACACTTATTTTAAAGTTTTTTTAATATAAAAATAAAATTTTAAAGTTAATTAAATATTTCTTTACCTTCCATAAAGTTCGATAAATCAAAATTGATTTCATTATCATCCTATCTTAATATACCTTTGACTATAGAATTTCACTACTACCAAATATTATTTTATAACCTTTTAATACATAAATGCAAATATTATTATTAAATTTTTAATCCACCAAAAAAATGATATCAAAACATATTATTTTTAAAGTCCATCATCATCCACATCTTTATTATCATCTTTAAAATAAAATAGCAACTTAAAGATTATACATTTAATTGTACAATTTAGCCTAGAATACATATAATAACATAATCTAATTTTAAGGTCAAGGTCAAGCCACACCAAATTGGTGTATGAGACCCCTATTGTTTGTGGGACAAGGGACAAGTTCTTGAGTTTATGGGGATTTACACTCTCTTTTCAAAATGTACAATATTTTCACCAATTTGAGAGTTATTCTAAGAAGTCATTATCAAAATAGTGAACCTAATTCAAGTAAGATCATTTTATTTGCAATATATTTATGATCTCAATTAACAACATCAATATGAAAATTTTCCTCAAATTACTTTCACATTCTTATTTGTCCACTTATAAAGTATACTAATTATTTTATGTTTACAAGTGGATAAAACAATATATATTCTAATCATAACCTTTTAATTGAAATGATTTTTTAAAGTAATGTAATTATATTATTTTGTTTTCAAATTAAAGACCTACTTATCACATAGTAATGGTATGAAAGTATGTTATTAAAAAGTGAAAACGAAATTGTGAAAGCATCTTATTAGTCCCTGCCCTTCGAGATGAGGGACTCTTAGTAATCGATTTTTCACTATTCTTATTAACTTGGCACATAAACCAATGTGTTATAATTGTTTTAAGCAAAGTTTTCCAAAAATCAAAATCATGCAACTTAGGTGGTTCATTAACCTAAGTTTTAAATTTAAGCTCTTATTTGGCCTCTTCGGGAGGCACAAGGGCCAATATCTTAGGTTAGATTTGATTTAAAACACACATTTGTGATCTGATTTTTACCAAACCAAGTAATGCTAGAGACGAATGTAGCATTACTTAGTAAACATTAAATGTTAGCCATGTTTATCCATCCATATATTAGCGAATGTTTATCCCATCAATTTTGTTTCCACGTACAAAACTATTAGTTTACACGTACAACACTGCAACATGACACAACATGCAAAGGTGTCAATCAGGGAAGGATACCCGACTCTCTATTTCCTCTTCCCTACTCCTAATGCCATAGTCCTCTTCACATCCAACACTTCCCCACTCTGCGACTCATCATCAAACCTTTTTCGCTCTCGCAATTCTTCCCTGCTCAGAATGCCATAGTCCTCTTCACATCCAACACCTCCCCACTCTGCAACTCATCATCAAACCTCTTCCACTCTCGCGATTCTTCCCTGCTCCGAATGCCACAGTCCTTTTCACATCCAACACCTCCCCACTCAGCAACTCACCGCCGACCGAATAATCTCATGCTAGAACTCCAACTCGTCCAAAGCAATCTTGTTCAAAATAAGTCGAAAAGAGGCCAACGAGTATCTCACCGCAGTGGATGGTCTTCGTCATCTCATGGAAAATCTGGTCGTCATGTCCAGAAGCTCCGCCAAACTGGTGCGTGCGCAACGCCTCATGGAGATGTCGATGACATGTCCCAGACCGAAATAAATGATCTATCCACGCCTGTATATTCATTCTTCGGCCTGTCTTCCTGGCTATTAAAGAGGATGGCACCCCCTCCGTTGTAAGGGGATAACCCGAGAAAAGAGGCCTATTTATTATCACCTCACTTCGAGCATTGAATATTTATTTTTCGGTGGGAGAAGCCTTCTCAGCTTTGGACTGCTTGGTCCTACTTATTCATTCCCTCCACTAAGACACCATCCCATTCAATTCATTTACCGATAACATTACCAACAGTAAATTATGTTGACCGAGTGAAAGCAGCCCAACTTTTTTCAACAAAGGCTAGGGCATATGTGGGAAATTCTAACCCAATCATGGCGCCAAACGATTGCAACTTGAACCATATCTCGTCGGACGACTGGTCGATGGGCGAAGATACGAGTAGTGACGAGTGTTGTCTGAGTCGAAATTCTGTTTCCCACGAGATTTCCAAAATCGACATGATGTTGCTCGACGCCGTGTTGGATCTCAGCAGCATAGCGAAGCGCATGGTCGCTTGTGGGTATGGGAGGGGAGTGCGTTCGAATCTATTGGATAACCAAATAGTCTGTAATAGAAGGTTGTCTCAACAAAATCGACATCTAGCACCTGAGTAGGAGTGACGTGCACAAAAGAGAGTGGGGAATTATCGACATTAAGATAAAGAAGTGGATACGCGATGAGAAATGACTATGCGATGAGATTTTTGCAGGGCTTAGGAACGCCAACGATTTCTTATCATCAAGAACAACTAGAGAGACAACAGTCGGAGCAGAGCCTATTTTATTTCGAGTATACTCATTAGCAGTGAAGGTAAAGGAAAAGCCATAGCCTGTAATTCTAGGAGCATATCCATGACCAATGCTATAATCACCAGCAGTTTCTTGACCTTCTTGTACATCTAACGCTCCTTTGATAATGGAAATGGAAACCAAGGAAATGGATCTTGAAGGCATAGATCTTCAAAACGTTATGGATGCAGTGAAAACACAGGACATGCAATCCATCCCTCAAGAGCACATTCAAGTGGTACGAAAAGATTTGCATAGAATACGAAAAGAATCCTCAAACCCCTCTAATTTCCAAACCCCTAATACAAAACTTGGCATTCAACCCAACAAACTCAAGGAAAAAGAAACCCCCAAAGAGGACAAAAGAAGAGGTCGCAAATCCAATCATTAACTTCTGCAAGAAATATGAGGCATTATGGTCAACTTTGGGAAAAATGCCCTCATAGTGGATTCATTCCAACCCTCCCAAGGTTTTCCATGTTAGTAATCTCCTGGAATATAAGAGGACTCAACAGTAAGAGAAAGCACAGGCTCTTACGTAACAACATTCAATTTGAAACTCTTGATATTATGCTTCTCCAAGAAACAAAATGTTCAGGAGAAATTTTGGGAACCCTCTGTTGATATTATGGTAGTTGCGGGAGGTATTAACCTCCATGTGTAACCTTTGACAAGACTAGAATATTCCAGGAAGTAAGAGAAAACCTAAAACGTTGGATAATAACCCTAGAAGACAAGTCGACTCAAGAGAATATTTAATATTGAGTTATTAGCCTCTAGAAAGAGAAGTCGTCTAGTCAAGTGAGATAGAGCAATATAAATAGAGGGCGCTAGAGCTCATTTGACACTCACTCACTCTCACAACTGCATAAGACTAGTGGTGCACAAGTTTGGAGAGGGAGTGCAGCTACAGCTACTACAACTGGTATTTTGGCTTTTGGTTGGACTTTCTCTTGGTTATGGTTTGGAATTTTTGCTTGGTCTTTCGTTATTCTTGCTTGGTGTGCTAGCCTTGGAGAAATATGTGATTCCTTGGTTGGATATTGTTCTGCTTCCATAATTATTCTGTCTGTCAAGGTTAAGGTGCTCGGGGGTGGCCTTTGTGCCTATGGTTGGGTGGCAATATTGCTATATTGTCTATGAAAAAATGAGCACATCTCTCTATTTCTAACACCCTCCTCCCAAAATATGGAAAAATGGAATTTATATGGCAATAGACTCGAAGGGAATAGCAGGAGGTTTGGTAATCCTGTGGAATCTGGACAAGGTTATGGTATGGAATTTCATAAGAACTAGGAATAACATCACAACATAATTTCAACCTTTGGGGGTGGGAACCTCATGCTTCATCTCCAATTTTTATGGGTCACATCAATCTGGAGAAAAGCTCAAATTTCTGCACCAACTTCAATATACTTTTGAGTTCACCTCCATTCATTACTGGATAGTTGGAGGTGAATTCAACCTCATTACCTCCTTAGAAGAAAAAAAAGGAGGCATGAGATGCCTTGATTCAGAGCATCTATCTTTCAAAGATTTCATCCAAGACAAAAAGATGATAGACCTGGAGACAAGCAATGGCACCTTCACACGCAGGAACAATTGCTGAGGAGGCTCCCATCAAGTGGCCAATAGATTGGACATGTTTCTTGTTTTTGAACCCCTTATGCTTTTTGGTTGGCATATGGAAACCAACATTATACCAACTACATGATCTGATCATTGGCCTATATGCCTCTCTCTTGACACCCTAAACCAACCTCTCAAAGCACCCTTTAGGTTTGATAAATTTTGGTTCTCTCACCCGGACTTTCTAGGAAATGTTCAGGGCTAGTGGGAGGAATGTCAATCAATAAGAGGCTCACCCATGTATCTCTTTCAACATCGTCTAAAAATTCTCAAACAACACATTGGGTCCTATAACAAGACAAAGTTTGGAAACATCTTTCAAGCTCAATGTCTTCTCGAAGCCCAAATGACAATGATTCAACAAAAAATCATTACTCATGGCCGATCTCTAGAGTTGGCCTTGCAAGAACAAAGTCTAGTTGAACAGATCCCAGAAATACAAAAGCAGGAGGAAATCCTATGGAGACAAAAATTGAGGCTTCAATGGCTCAAAGAAGGTGAAAAAAATACAAAATTATTTCATTATTCGTTGATCCAAAGAAGTCACTCCAATTGTATCACTCATCTCATTTTTTTATCAGGGTACCAAGGTAACCTCCCATTTTGATATTGAGTAAGAATTGACCACTTTTTTCCAAGATCTTCTAGTTGAACCTCTTCCAGATCTATCAAATGCCAATTAGTCTATTTCTCATCACATCCCTCATCTAGTTTCAGATGAGAAAAATTCCATTCTAATGCAGTCGATATCTCTAGAAGAAGTTGAGACAACTAATTTTAGCCTGGCTATTGGAAAATCTCCAAGCTCGAATGGATTTACTTCTGAATTTTTTCATCACTGTTGGCTGATTATAAAAATGGATGTGTGGGCTCTAGTACAAGAATCACATAAGATGTTAGGAGTCCTCCCTACTTTGAACACAACTTTCCTAGCTCTGATACCTAAAGAGGAAAAATCAACCGACCCTAACAAATTCCGTCCCATTTCCCTCTGCAATGTTGTTTATAAAATTATTTCTAAATTCATTTCTCTTCACCTTAAACCTCTCCTTCCAAGGTTGATCCCTCCTAAACAGTCTGGATATGTTGAAGGGAGTCAAATTCTAGACAACATTATTCTTCCCATGAAGTAGAACACTCCCTAAACACAATGAAGACACCTGACATGTTAATCAAATTGGAAATTTCCAAGGCCTTTGACAAACTAAGTTAGCAATATATAAGAGAAATTTTAAAATCCTTTGGATTCCACCTTGACTAGATCGATTGGATTCTAGGCCTAATCTCCTCCACCTTCTTTTCTCTTTTTATCATTGGCTCCCCCTCTCCTCCCTTCCGCCCATAAAGAGGTATTCATCAAGGAGACCCTCTCTCCCCTTTTATATTCATTCTGATGGTTGATGGATTAGGCCACAGCCTCAGAGAAATTGTTGAAAATCAATAACTTGACCCTTCATAACTCGAATGATCCTCTCACCCATAACCAATTTGTGGACAACACACTCCTCATGGGCATCCCATCAACAAAATAGGCTCAAAATTTCATATCGGTGCTTGACACCTTCATGGAAGCCTCCATCACTTCTATTGATCAATTAAAGTCCCATATATTCTTCTTCAACACCCCTTTGTTGGTCCAATTCCACGTCTCTCACATCCTAATATTTCCTAGGAGTTCCCTTCCAGCCAAATTTTTGTGAGTTCCCATCTTGACTTCGGGGTTCCGCAACAACACTTGGGAAGACCTCTCCCATCTCAACAAGAAGTTATCTAGTTGGACTTTCCACCCTCTTAACTTTGCAAGTTGCCTTATCCTCCTCAAACCCGTTCTTCACGCCTTTCCACTCTATCTCTTCTCGTCTTTAGCAACCCCCCAAAAAAATCCTTCAAGTTGTAAGAGGCCTCCAAAGAAATTTCTTATGGAAAGGAGCTCAAGCTACATAAAAATGGGCCTTGGTTGCTTGGAACACCCTATGCTTGCCTAAAATTCAAGGAGGGTTGGGCCTAAGGGATCCATAAATTATTTCCAATACCCTTGTGGATAAACTTTGGTGGAAATGGCTACAACAGAAAGGGGAACTCTGGAGCAACCTCTGGAAAAGAAAATATGCATATCAACTTAGCTTCAAAGAACTTATCTGAATTATGAATTACAATTCGATCTCTCTTATCTAGAACTGAACATGGAAAAATAGATGGCTCATACAACAACATAGTTTTTGGGGGATCAGAGATGGGAAAACAACTATCTTTTGGGAAGACTCTTTGCAGCAACTACCAGCCATCCAATCACATGGAAGCCTCCTCCCATTGGAACTTCCTCTTCAAACCCATCAAGGCCATCTTGTAAAAAACTGTTGGTCTTCAACACCAGAGAAATCATATTGGAACACTTGGATGATTGAACCAGATCATTTGACTCTTCAAAGTAGATATCATTTATCTTCTCTGACCCACTTGCTACAACTAAGAAAAATTAAAATCTCCACTCATCTCGACATTTTGCGATGGGGATATCACCCACTTAGAAACTTCTCCTTAAAAGAGGCTTACCACTTAGCTTATCATCACCCAAATCTCCCAGCAGAGAAGATATGTGATAAAATTTGGAATGCCAATATTTGGCCAAAAGTGACAACCTTGCATTGGCATACTTCTCACGGGAAAATCCTCACCTCAGATCAACTATGTAAAAGAGGTTTTTAGGGACCAAGAATCTGCATGTTATGTCATCAACAAAATGAATCCATGGATCACCTCCTTAATGCATATACCTACAACAATGATCTTTGGGACATGGGATCCATAGTCTTTCATAAAAAAGATTGGGTCAGGGACTCCATGAAAGTCACCATCGCATCCTGGAGGGACTATTGTTTCAAAAGTCCAATCCTCAACCGATTATGTCAGTTCTTCCTAGGTTTTCTGGTATGGGATATTTGGAAAGAAAGGAATGGGAGAATATTTAAGAACACATCCATTCCTCAACACATTGTCTGGAGTAAGATCAAAAGGAACATGGAAGAGACCATCTTAAAAGAGAATTGGACTGCTAAAGATCTACAATGCCATCCCCATGAACAAGCTCTCATAAATACTTGACTTTCTTTTTCCCTCTCACCCTCACTTACCTTTCAACCCTCATCACCACTTTCTTCCATTCCCACTAGATGGACCCATCCTCCCTTGGACTTCATTGAATTGAACTTTGATGGGGCCTCGAAAGGCATCCCTGGTCCCTCCATATTTGGAGGCATATTCAAAGATTGTATGGGTGACATTCTTCACATTTATGCCAGTCGTCTTGGGATAAACTCTAATAATGTTGTCGAATTGTGGGCCCTCATAAAAGGCCTCCAAGTTTCTATCAGACTTATGCATTCCCAATTCATAATTGAAGGATATTCCCAGCTCATCATCCATATTCTGACCAAGTTGCAATGGGGTTCCCCTCCTTCCAAACCAGTGATGATTTTAGGGGCTAAATTTCACTCATGGGCTAATTTTCCATGGTTTTTCCAAAAATGAGATTCGCTATTTTAAAAATGATTTGCTCAAATTCTACAGGATAAAATTATTTTACCTTAAAAATCGCCAAAATTTTATAAAAACTATATAAAATACTTAGAAATTTGAATATTTAAAAAAAAATATTGCCAAACATTTATAGTTGATAGATGAAGGATTAGTAATATTCGTTAAGGTTTCTACATTTTAAAATAAATTTCCATCCTTAAAATCATCCCTGTTCCAAACTCTTCTCTCATTGGCATTCATAATCCTTGATCCACACTATGGCTTCCCTCTTACCTTGTCTCCCTGGTCTTGTCCCCTCCCATGCTAAACGCCCAGCCAATACAGTGGCTGATTTTCTTGCAAACACCAACTATGATAATCCTTCAGTAGCCTTAGATTCAACATGGGAAGAGATCCTTCACTCCACGCTCAAGAAAAACTACCTATCTATAGGGAAATCTGATCTCCACTCCCCAGATGGGGTGTCTACTAGCATCAAGCTCAAATGTCAGCAAGAGATCATGTGGCACATGGTTCGAGTATATGGGAAGTCCATCTGCCACATCTTAGCCATGGAAAATTCACCTCCACCATCATCCTCAAGCTCTCCCTTCGGTCAGCCTCAACAGGTTCCAAACTTGACAATACCCAACGCAATTATGGAATTGAATGTGTCTACGTTGGCCACAAAACTCTAGATTGTTCGCATGAGGGAGAAGGAGATCACTTTGTCTCTGAACAAGGTTTTCATTAACCCGATAATAATGTCGATGAATGCTCCACTACAAGATATAATGCCAAGTATCATCATTATTGGTTGTTTGCGCCTTGAGGAACTCATATCCATGAGAGAACTCATCAAAATCCACCTTGAGGGTGATGCGACTCTTGGTAAGTTTATTAGGAACATACAAGAGCCTTTGATATTCAATTGTAGCTCTCATATTATTTTGGCCCTTGTTCTTACATTTCCTCTTGTTCATATTCCCTCTTCCTGTGGGCTTGTAACTCCCTCTGCTCTGTCCTTCATTCTAATGGCTCCTCGCAGTTGTAAGCCTCACCACTTGAATGTTGTAACTTCTAGAACAGGGCCATCTTATGCAGCAAAAGAATGAATAGACGTTGTTGATTACTATGAAACCCATGTGCCTTAGGACGACAAAGTGGCCATGTCAACCCTGGAAGATTAGGTTCGCCTTGTTCGTGACTTTAAAAAAGACTCAGAGGTTGAATTACAAGCGAGAAGGGTGATCCCATATCTGGGATGCACTAGGACCTGGAACTCTAATTTCTTTCACACCCTTGAACTCTACTGGAATATCAAGATGATGGTAGCTCTCGACATGCTACCAAAAGATGAAGATTTTCATCATATCAAAGGTCGAATGGAGATGTTGGAGATATAGATGGAATACATGTCCAAATTCATCACTTGGTTGGCTCGCAAACACAGAGGCGTCTTCCATCCATCCATTGCTTGTCCTAGATGTAACGTACCCAACCACCCACAGGCCGATCTACGCCACTTAAACAGTTTGCAACACACCCAACCACTAGTAGGCAGGGCACGCTGCAGTCCCAAGAATCAGTTCTTTGAATGGATCTCGAATTCTAATAACATTTAATCCGAAATCAAGCATGAAAGAACCACATGCATTAATCAAGATCCATGCTACAACATAAAAGAGATAAGCAACGTGCCATGCACAAAAAATAACCAACATATAGGCACATTACAAATACATATCTCAGAGATAATTAAATACATAACAAAATAACAATAGACATAAAACATAGAGAGGACTTATCTTTTAATGAAACATTCACCAACTAGTTGCAATCCAAGGACGTTCCTCCCAACCATAGACATTGTTGTTCATTTACTCTCAACGACAGGTCACCCCCGAGCTAGTGATATGAATCCACAAGGATGGGTCCTAGGCCAAATCTAAAACACACAACAGTTGGCTAACTAGCTCTCAAGTTTCCCAACCACACAATAAATCCTAATTCCCAGCTCTGTTTCCCCCTCAGCTTGCACAACCCAAAGAAATGCACACTTTTCTCTTCCATGTAGTCCCTGAGGTTGCTCCATTTCTTTCCAGGGATCCAGTGCTACTGGTCAAGAAATCTCCCTACTGGAAACTCCAAGGATTCTTAGTTGTGGGTAGTTCTATCCGAACTGCCATCAAGCTCATGCACACGGGAATCCATTCCCTCCTGGAATGATCAATAAAATATTACAGCCATTCAACAATGGATCTCCTCTTCCCACCATTCGTTTCCATGCTCAACCCAAGAGCACACAAACTAGCAATAGTGAGTGAAGAGGAATAAGAACAAGGAAGCAAGGGGAAGAAGACAAACTAGGGGAAGAACACCCAACTAGGGGAAGAGAGACCCCTCAAATTCACCCAAAGCCACCCTCATGCAACCATTCATATCCATGCTCAGACTAAGAGCACACGAATTCAACATGAATGAGGCTCCTAAATATGAAAGAGTGAGAAGGGTCTACATTGAATGAATAAGAACAAGTGAACCCCCAAACAAACCAAATGGTTTTATATAATTACTTGGAAATCAAGAACCACATGGCCTCCCCCAATAAGCTCATGTAACCCCCTTTCTCCATAAAATCAATTGTGGTTAAATAAAATAATAATTAAAATACTTATCCCCCTCTCTCATGGAATCATAGCCCCCTATCTCTTTTTTCCTTGTTCATCTTCCAACCAACAATGTATTTTTATTAATGTATATGAAGTATCACATTTCCTATGCACTTTAACCCCTTTTTTACTTTACCGACTCACTAGCCTAAGTCACAATTACATAATACATTATAGTTCATAAGGGTTAAATATGGGATGTTACATCCCCCTCTCCTTATTTTGGCACTATCCTCAGTGCACAACACTATTCCAATGTTACTAACATTGCAAGTCTAGGCTCTTTGGCCTTAGTCCACACATGCATTCCAACCAACTCTTATATACATAGGCACTTTGGCCTAAAATTAAACATGTATACATAGGCATTCCGACCCAAAACATGTATAATGATCTTTGGAATTTATATTTCGGGAAATAGTTCCAACCAACATGCTCTCCTTCCCTCTCAGCCCTGCAAAACCCAAATAAATGAACCCCTTCTCTGCCATGTAGTCCCTCAGGTTGTTCCACTTCTCTTCAGGGCTCCAGTGCACTCGGCCGGGAAGTTTCAGAGTTGTGGCCTCCAGAACTCTAGCTCCAACAAGTCCATTCGACTTTCTTCATTCTATGCCCTTGTCATTCACTTGCCCCAACATCCTTCTTCTTTTCCCTCACAGTCTGGTATTTTTCTAGATCCTCAAAATTCATCTTTTTCGTACAACATTTCAAATCAGCAAGCATGTCAATTCACAATTTGTGCATCAATTTTTTGTGTGTTCCTAATCTAAGAGTAAATTTTCATAATCTAGTACAATACTTATCTGTGTGGTTCGTGGATCTACATCCATTTGGCTATCTTGTTAACTTGGCTCATTGTTTTCCCTTGACATACCCATTGTGTGCATGATCCCAATCAATAGTTTACAATATCTATCAAAGTATCCTCTTCCTTGCGGTCACTCACCTTCCAGGCCCAAGATCAGGCATTCCCTTTTTTGCTATACAGTTCCTCAAGCGATCCATCTTCCCTAGCCAAGGCATTCTTGCACAAGAAGATTTCTAGGGACACAGGGTTCTCATGTCACAACAATAACCCTTTCCATGCTTTCCAACTTGCATATCCAACATCTCATATGTGTTATACGTATATAGTCATCATGAGATATCACTATAATCATTTTCACTCATAAATGTCAATATGTTTTATAAAGGAAAACAAAATTATCCCAAGCATGAGCTTTGTGCTCATAATGTTTGGCTCTGCAGTTGTAGATATCAATATTCCTCATGGGCTTACATCCCTACCATATTCAATACCATCCTACCTGCAATTTTCTCAAACTACATTCAGCCAAAACAATTTGTCAGTGTCTCATGTACAAGATATATATATTTTCATGGTAACAATTCAAAACAAAATCACAAAGTGATACCGGAATTGTTTACAACTACAATTCAATCACTTCTATTAATCCAAATATCAATTGGAATGAACTCATCATTACATACACGTGTATTATCAACCAATATTTTCTTTCTTCTATGCAAAAATATTTTTATCACTCTATCCCCTCAACAAAGCTTTTCTGTAATTTATCATTATGTAGCTACTTTAACCTGCAACTTTCTTGTTGTAATATTTAATAGTTCCTGAAGGGTTTTCAACTTCATGAGTTAGCAATCCTCACAACATTTCAGCTGTTAGCATAATCATTTCTATGTTATATAATATATACATGCATTCACCCCATTGCACTCAGTAATTCCTGTAATATCACTTGTAACATTTTTAATAGCTTCAAAAACTGATCTTGGAATTGTAACAAACAACAATCCAATCACCTTAAGCTAGTATTCATATTAAATATAATTCATATATCCGTCATTATGTATTTTTAGCACCACGTACTTTTCATAATGCAACATTTAATTACTAAATAAAATAACAATCAATGTGCCAATACCCATGGCCACATCTATACAATGCATCCATGCATTGACTACATGATACCACATAACTATGTCATGCATTCCACCATGATGAGTTGGAAGGTCTGGCCAACGACTCAACACATCATCCACACACTTCCTACTACTTRCCTAACTATTTGGATACCTTCCTTTTCCACCCAAACACAACACCAAGAATATAATCCTTAAGTTCTCTTCAGTGTTGGTAAAGARGTTGCAGTCCAAACATCATATATACAGTAGATACCAYTGAACACTCACATAGTGCTATAGCCCTTCCATATCCAACCATATTATGGTCTCACACATGACTAGCTCTATGGAACTTCATTGTTATAGAAGGAGTATGTCTCCTGAATTAACCCGGTTATGATCCCATAACCAATCATAACAAAATATGCAACCAATATTTTATCCAAATGCATTCTAACATCAACAACACTTACATACTCTAGGSCTTTGGCCATTACATATTAGTTTAAATATTGAAAATTAACTGAGGGAATTCTTACCTCAATCCCTTCAACATGTATGCATCAATAGAAACTAAATGCATACCTGCTTGTTTTTTTTCAACCTACTTGTTGCTATCTAACCAACTGATATTTGTAGAAGCTCACATAATTCCTCCTTCATCATTTTGATCACCATTCCTGCCACCCTCATGGGTCTTCACCTAGATGGAAATCATAAGCAACAACAACATCCATGTCTTTAACCCTGCTATATCATTTTTTCTGAATACATAATCCATCATTAGTCATACTCAATCATTATCTCATAATAATAGACTATTCTAAGTTCACAAGCATGTTATATGCATATCCAAGCATGCACATATGCAAAATTACACATCCATATGCACTAAGAATTTACTGTCAGCATGCCTACTAATGCATATGCAATTTAACTTCATTGTATGCTTCATGTACTCTAGTGCATTTCTATTTTAATTCACTTATTTATTTATCTATTTCTGTTGTAGTTGGTTGTCCTTGAACTCCTTCAGATCCTTCCTGCCTTGCATGCTCCCATTCTGCTCATTTGCAATATTGTTCCCTGGTCTGAATACTTTCTAGCCAAGTTCCACTTGGTCATTCTGCAATCCAACCAATGTACTCAAATTGCAACTACTCCCCTTGGGTAGTCATGCCCAAATTACCTTTATGAGACATTCCAGTACCCTGGAATGAAGTAGCTCAAACATTCTGTTATCACTCCAGGAAACTCTCCTAGGCTGTAAGTCGGAGATGCCTGGTAACTCACTCTTTTTGGGAAATGTTTTCTTAATAATGGATGTGGTTTGTGGATCAAGATGAATATCTAGGGACTGAATTGAGTTTTCAAGACTGTCTAGGAATACAAAATCTCACAAGGCCTTCTAGCAATGCAGTCAGACAAGGTTTGATCAAATGGGGAAGAAAACAACTATTGAACCAGATTATACTTCATACCAACAAGCACAATGGGTTTAATAAGCAAGAAATAACTTATGATTATCTGCTAAAGCAATCAATCAGTGAGATGACAATCAATGCAAATTGAATGAGCATCAACAAAGAACTTTCACTCATAAGCTATCAGAGAACAGAGGAGAAAAATCTGACTACACAACTGAAGGAAGCTTGAAATCTTTTATAAAATAAGAATAAGTCTTTTCATTACAGTGGCATCATCATAGAAACCAAAATCAAACCTCCTCTCTGTCTGAGTTCTTAGGCTTTATAGCCTTTACAAACAGTCTTCAGATCCTCAAAACATGGATCTGTTTATCTAAACATAGTAAAGTCTAAAACTCTATGTAAACTCTAACAAAACAAATCCTTTATTAAAGGAAATCAAACTATATTTAATTAGAGTCTTCGACAACTGCAAGAGTATTGACATTCTTCAATGTGATGACAAAGCAAGAAATCTTCGAAGGCTGAAGGATAAAACCAAAAATGCCACCTGTACATTTCTTGCTGGAAAACTGGACTGGAAAGGATCGAATCCTTAACTAGCTACATAAAATATGGAGTATTTCCTGCCTTCTGTCATCCTTGTTCTGTTTGAAGAATACCTAGAAATCTGGAGTTGATTGCTTCAAAATCTGGATGTAGTCTTCTCATACACTTGTTTCCTGTAATTCTGGAAAATTTGGATACTCTGCCTCCATGACTGCCATCTGTGTTTAGCTGCTAACATATGTTGAGGCTGCAAGAGACTGGAACAAAGCAACTGCATCTCATGCATCTTTTGTAGCAAGGAGTTCAGGGTCATATAAATCCATAAGAGAAAGAGCAGTGCGAAACAACATTGATCGATTGCCTTCATATAAAAGGACATCCCATTGCTCTCTTCCTTCAAATTTCCTCCTTGGTCAAGCAAAACACCTGTAAGATTGCAACCCAATCTCTTGCGGATCACTTGTCATTCTTTTACTTGAATTCACATGGTCCTCTCCTCTGCTAAAATTGAGGTCAGATCTTCAACAACATTACTATAGTCTATCTCTTGATGGGCATTGTCAAGAATTTTGTGGCAGCG
>JASDQU011246713.1:31035-46490 GCA_032191745.1 Picea mariana | reverse complement strand
CTTCCCGAGTGTTTTTCTTGGTGGCACTATAGGAGTCAGGCGGTGGATCGATTTATATATGGATGGCTTTAGGAGATCTAGGCCGATCCGTATACAGGTGTTGTCTGATGCACTACCACTTGAAGGGGTACCAATAGGGGTTACAAGGGTGGCCAATAGATGTGCACTTAAGTACCACTTGTATTTTCTGTGTGTATGAATCCCCGACCACGAGTTTATTCGCGTAACAATAGATCTATGTATCTTAAAGATGTCAGAATATGTCTCTACCCTGAAAAAAATTTAACCCACAATTTTCTGCCGAGGAAGGTGCTCTGATACCACTTGTAATATTCCAGATATAAAAAGTATGCAGAATAGAAATAAATAGCTAGAAATGGTAGATGAACAACAATATAACCAGAAAAACACCACAATAATACCAAAATGATACCAGAATAACACCAGAAAGAGCACTTTGATTACTTAGAGCAATGTTCACTTGCCTCTTCGAGGGGGAAACCTCCAGCAGAGAAAATCTCTATTACAATAATATCCAAGAAAAAATTTCTCGTACCCTCTACTCCTATTTGTACTAAATAGGTCTATCAAAAGAACCATCTCATGGATTTCAGATATCCAACTTGCTCGTGGTTTATCCCATCACCCGAACTCTGCAATTGAAGTTGTGTGATTGTTGGAAGATCAACCACAACTATCCATCTCTTTATCAGGGAGATCCAATGGTCCTGACCAATTCTGGAAGTGGAATCAACATGATGTTTAATCCTCCCTTCATGCTCTGTAATCAATCTGTGCCCTTGATCTGACGCCTGTGCATCCCACAATCACACCTTGATATGATCCTTGACTAGTCCCTTCAATGGATCAGATGATTGAGAATGACTTCAGCCTTCAGCGCTTCGGGCAGTTGCTCGTGGTAGAACCCCCAAAGAACATACTCCCAGAGTGGTGTACCTGTTGACATCACTGTTGACATGGAACTAGTTGAGTGGCTACCACGTGTCACCTAGATTCGTGACTTACATATACCTAAAGTACCAACTGGACGTTGACACTTTTCACCATCTGATTTGGCCACGTTTCCTTGCCGACATGGACTGTGATGATGTGGGCTCTCAATGTGTGTTTCACGTGTCTTAACTTCATTACTTATAAACTTAGGCCTTCAGGTGAATTTACATGTTCTCAACCCTTTTCCATTGAAGTGGTCAATGCCAAAGTTGATTGTCTCCTGATTTGACGGTTCCCATGTTCTTCTTCAGATCAATGGTTGTCATTACTTCAGGGCTTCGACCTTCGGGTAATTTCATATGTTCTTGTCTTATTTTCGCCAAAGTGCTCAACACCAGAGTTGAATGTCTCCTGATCTGACGGTTCCCATATTCTGCTTCAGATCAACGATTGTCGTTACTTCGGGGCTTTGGCCTTCGGGTAATTTCATATGTTCTTGGCTTATTTTCGCGATAGTGGTAAGCATCAGAGTTCTCTGTCTCATGATCTGATGGTTTTGGACTGTCCCAAAATGATAATGGATGGCTCCTATGTGTCATCTCTTCTGAGCCTCCTGTGCATTATCTCTTTTGAGCTTTTGGGTTTATACTTAGATTCCAACTGAACCAATATCATTGATATGTTGGGAATTTTATCCCTATCGTGTTTCTGCAATGTGCTTTCCCTTTTGAGCCTCGATTAACATTTATTTCTTCTGATATATTTCATCGCTATTTCTCCTGAGATTTTTAATAACTATTTGTGCATTCATTTATGCACTAATATTCAGTCGCTAACCCTCCTGAGATCTTAATTCTTTGTACTTTGTTATTCCTTATGTACATGGATTCTCTACATGCTACCTCTCCTCAGATTTAGAATCATAGGATCATTGTTGATCTTATCGTGATCAACAATGATCAAAAGCTACTTTTTCCACTAGGTGATCTTCCTCTACCCCAAGGTGGTCTTCCTTTTTCTCTGATTACTATACATGTTTGACTCATGTTGCCATTAATGACAACATACTACCAATATTGTCAACAAAATCTTCAGTAATAACCAACAAGACCCATAAAATATCTGACCTTTGTTACATTTATTGGTGTTGGCCATCCTCTAATGGCCTCCATTTTATCAGGATCAACTATTATTCCCTTTGTTGAAATAATACATCCCAATTAGTGAATCTTATTTTGATAAAAATATATACTTACTTAACTTGGCATACAACTTAAATTCTCTCAAAACTTGTAGCACCATTCTTAAATGTTTCTCATGCTTTTTTATTGTTTTCTTTGAATAGATTAGAATTATATCAAAAATTGCATACCCAAATGAAGACTTTGTAGTGTGCATAGATGCATGCAAGGAATGGCTCGATTGAGTCCACAATCAAAAGGATCATGTGGTATGCTACTAGTACCATAAATTAAAGAAGCATGACAGAAATTATGCTACCCATGACTTGGAGTTGGCACAAATTGTCCATGCATTAAAAATGTGAAGACATTACCTCATGTGTCAAAGTTTTTAGCTAAGAATAGACCGTGACTGTGGTCTGAAGCATTTGTTTGGACAACCAACACTAAATTCTAGACAAACTATATGGCTCAAATTTATGAGCGAATATGACTTTGAAATTAAACATATTAAAGAGAAGGAAAATTAGGTGAATGATGCACTTAGTATAAGAGCTCATGAAATGCATATTTCAACCATCAATATGTTCAACACATATTTAAAGGAAATAATTTTAGACACTGCAAATTTAGATCAACAATTTGCAAAAATAAAAGAAACATTATAGAAAGGAATTTTTCAACAAAAAATTAATTATTATGAGTTAAAAGAGGATGGAATCCTCATTTACAAAAGAAAAATATATGTGCCAAATTCAGGGGAGCTGAAAAATATAATGTTAAGGGAAATGCACAATGTGTCATATGTTGGGCACCCAAGATATCAAAATACAATTGCAGTTGTAAGAATCCAATATGTTTGGCTAGGAATGAAGACAGAAGTGGATAATTACATAATCAAGTGTATAGAATGCCAAAAGGTAAAAACAAAGAATATACATCCAACGAGGCTGGTATAACCATTTCCATTCCTCAGTGGAAATGGGAAGTGGTTACAATTGATTTCATTACAAGGATGCCCAGAATAGTGAAGCAACATGATTCCATCATGAGGGTGGTGGACAAATTAACAAAAGAAACATATTTTATTCATGCGAAGAAAACACACAAGGCAACAAACATTGTAGAGATTTACTTGAAGGAGGTTGTCAGACTACATGGAGTGCCTAAGGAAATTGTTTCAGAAAAAGATACAAAGTTTACCTCAAATTTTTGGAAGGGTTTGTTCAAGGTACTTGGGACAAATTTAAATCTCAACACAAATTATCACCTAGAGTCAAATGAGAAAACAAAGAGGACTAATAGTGATCCAGGTGGATATCAGTGGCCACCCACCTTTTCCAGCTGGCTCAAAACAACTTTTTGGAAATTTTGGTAATTTACTATTTTTAGCGGGTTTTCGGGTCCTGAACTTCTAGAGCCGTTTTGAGGCCCTAAACGATGTTTTTTTTTGGGTATCTACCGATCATAAAATTTCATTATGAAGTTTTCGTCAATAGTTGTATTCCTTAGATAGATATTTCCAAAGGGCCATCGTGCACCTAAAACGAAGATCGTATGCAAAAGTTACGACCTCTGGAAGTTGATGTACTGACTTACCCAAACGAGGCCCACATGACTTTTGGTGCTTCATCTCCTAGGGTTAGGTTTTTGGATGTCTAGGGTTTTTGACACTCCTGTTTATTGTAAAAAGGCCTTCAAAGCCTCATTATAATCATATTTTTTCAAATGAGTGCAACCGTCACATGTCTTCTCATATATAAGCTGCCACCATTCCAACAAGCTTGTTTTCCACTGCATTTTACAGTTTCAACTTATTGCTTTATTGAATAGAAAACCAGTTTTACTGTATCTCTATTATTATGTGTTAATCATATGTTAATAATATATAGTCATTTCATTATGCTCATAAAATATGGATCAGTGGTATCAGAGTGGTCTTCTCCTTGTCGTCTTAATGCATGTCCCCAACAAGGTCAGAGTACAAAGAATTGGGTCTCGAGATTTTTTCTCTTGAGGACCAAAGTTCTCGCACACGCAAGCGACCTCTCATGGAAGGAGAAAATAAAGATGACGTGACATGATATCCTTTTAAAATGTTGCTTGAGGAAGCCCTCACACAACAGAGGAAATAGATGATGGATAGTTTCGCGCAAATCCTTTGGCAGCTACCAACAGGCGACGAATATTCTTCTAGCGGAGGCGTTGCCCCCTTCAAGGTACAAATAAAATTTGATATTCCTGTATTTGAAGGTCATATAGACACAGATGGGGTAGAAAAGTGGTTGAATATACTAGAAGGGTATTTTTTTGTCCATAACTTTTCGAATAGAGAAAAGATTACTTTTGCACTCCTCAAAGTTGTTCCCCATTTCAAATATTGGTGGAAAACTTTCTGTGAGAAAAAGGAAACAAAGGAACCCTCATTATTTACAGTCACAACCACATGGGAATCCTTTAGGGATGCTATTAAGAAACAATACTACCCTTTTGGAAGTTATGATGACTTGCATACCAAATGGACCACACTACGGCAAGAAAGAGACCAAGCAGTGCCAGACTTCACAAATATCTTCCATACATTGTGCACCAAGTTGGGTATCAAAGATTCAAAGAGACATATGGTGCTCAAGTATCATGGTGCTCTGCATAGATACATCCAGACCAAAATGGAATTTCTAGACATATTGTCCTTGGGAGCGGCCTACCGATATGTCATCAAAATCGAGCAGAAGCTCAAACAAAAGATGCAACAATTTGGGCCCGGGAACGCCTCACAACAAAATCCAGGAAAGGGCGGCCCCAACCAACAAAAAAAAGGATAGAGAAAATATGGAGAGTATCAGGACAACCAGTCCAAGTTGCAAGCAAAGAAGAACAATGAAAATACAAAGAAAGATACCAAGAAGTGGTGTGACTTCCATAAGATCCCTTGGCATAACACTGTTGACTGTCGCTCAAAGCAGTTGTTGGTGGCCAAAGTGAAAGCCTATGAACCAGACGCGGGTTCTGACTCTGAGTCAGAACCGGAAAGGGGAAGATGGATCATTTACATGGAACCCAGTGCCACTATTGCTACCACCAAGCTCCAACCTGATGAACCAGATGAGTTAGAAGAAGGAGAGCGCCTCTTCCATTCACATATCTAGGTAAAAGGAACCCCACTGCATTTCATCGTTGATAGCTGTATCCAGAAGAACCTCATCTCAACAGAGGTTGTCAAGAGGCTGGCCCTACCAACAACGTCGCACCCAAAACCCTACACCATTGGATGGCTTCACCAAGGAAGCGATCTTCACGTCAGCCAACAATGCCGACTGTCGTACAACATCAAGCCCTTGTAAGACGAGGTATTGTGTGATGTTTCTCCTCTCGAAGTTTTTGATGTTCTTTTGGGCCAACCTTATTTATGGAAATGTCATGATGTATATGAGTCTAGGCCTCATAGTTTTATTATTACTTTGAATAGGAAATTGTATAGGATACCCGAGGTAGTCCCACCTAGTTTTATTTCCTTGATCTCTGCCAAGCAATGTAGGAAGGTCATCTCTCAGATGGGGAAGTTTGTCTTCTTTGTGATTCACTCTCGGAATGAGAAAAATATCACAACCACATCCAGGGTATCTGCGGCCGAAATCTCCACACAACACAAGCAAGTAGATAAGGTTTTCCAAGAGTATTCAGATATCTTCTCCTCACCTACCGGGGTACCTTTTCACTGTCAGATCAAGCACCCCATCGGTCTGACCTCGACGCACCACTGCCCAATGGGCCAGTCTATCGCCCCTCTATGTTAGAGAATGAGGAGATCAAGCAATAGATCCAAGGACTTCTCCACAAGGGGCACATCTATCCCATCTCATCACCTTGCGGGATCCTAATCATGTTGGTACAAAAGAAAGATGGAACCTGGCGAATCTGCATTGATTACCGGGCCCTGAATAAAATCACAGTCAGAAACCGATACCCAATTCCCCGAATTGACAACCTCCTTGATAAACTCATGAGGGCCAAATAATTCAGTAAGATTGATCTGAATTATGGCTAGCATCAGGTCTCGATAGAACAAACAGATGTATGGAAGACCACCTTCAAGTCAAAGGAAGACCTTTTTGAATGGTTGGTCATGCCCTTTGGTTTAACAAATGCTCCACCCACTTTCATCAGGATGATGGACGATATTCCATGACCATTCAACAGTAATTTTGTAGTGGTGTATCTGGATGACATTCTCATTTACAACAAGTCTTAGGAAAAACACTTGCAACATATTCAACAGGTTTTGCACACCCCGTGACAACACAAGCTATACGCCAACTTGGAAAAATGCTCCTTCGACACGGACAAGGTCCATTACGTGGGCTACATAATTGATCAGCATGGTGTACATGTGGATCCAACCAACATCCAAGTCATCCATGGCCACCCAACTTTTCCAGCTGGCTCAAAATATCGTTATGGAAATTTTGGTAATTTACTATTTTTAGCAGTTTTTCGGGTCCTGAACTTCCGGAGCCGTTTTGAGGCCCTAAACGATGTTTTTTTGGGTATCTACCAAATACGAAAATTTTATTATGAAATTTTCATCAACATTTGTATTCCTTGATTAGATATTTCCAACGGTCTATCATACGCCTAAAACATAGATCGTATACAAAATTTACGACCCCAGGAAGTTTATGTACTGACTTACCCAAATGGGGCCCACATGACTTTTGGTGCTTCATCTCCTAGTGTTAGGTTTTTGGATGTATAGGGTTTTTGACACTCCTTTTTATTGTAAAAAGGCCTTCAGAGCCTCATTTTAATCATCTTCTTGCGAATGAGCACAACCGTCACATCTCTTCTCAGAGATAAGCCGCCACCATTCCAACACACTTGTTTTCCGCTACATTTGACAGTTTCAACTTATTTCCTTATTGAATAGAAAACCAATTTTACTGTATCTCTGTTATTCTGTGTTAAGCATATGTTAATAATATGTAGTCATTTCATTCTGCTCATAAAATATGGATCAGTGGTATCAGAGAGGTCTTCTCCTTGTCGTCTTAATAGCATGTCCCCAACGAGGTTAGAGTACAAAGAATTGGGTCTCGAGCTTGTTTCTATTGAGGACCAAAGCTCTCGCCCTCCCAAGAGAGCTCTCATGGCAGGAGAAAATAAAGATGATGCGACAAGATATCCTTTCAAAATGTTGCTTGAGGAATCCCTCACGCAACAGAGGAACGAGATGATGGATGGTTTCACGCAAATCCTTCGGCGGCTACCAACATGTGACACATCTTCTTCAAGAGGAGGCACCACCCCCTTGAAGGTACAAATAAACTTCAATATTCCTATATTTGAAGGTTATATAGATGTAGATGGGGTAGACAAGTGATTGAATATACTAGAAGGGTATTTTTCTGTCCATAACTTTTCGAATAGAGAAAATATTACTTTTGTATTCCTTAAAGTCGTTACCCATGTCAAATATTGGTGGGAAACTTTCTGTGAGAAAAAGGAAACAAAGGAACCCTCATTATTTACAGTCATGACCACCCATGAATCCTTTGGGGATGCTATTAAGGAACAATACTATAATTTTAGAAGTTTTGACGACTTGTATACCAAATGGACCACACTGCAACAAGAAAGAGATCAAGCAGTTCCAGATTTCACAAATATCTTCCATAACTTGCACACCAAGATGGGTATCAAATATTCAGAGAAACATATGGTGATCTACATAGATACATCCAGACCAAAATGAAATTTTTGGACATCTCGACCTTGGGCACGACCTACCGATATGTCGTCAAAATCAAACATAATATCAAACAAAAGAGGCAACAATTTGGGCTCGGGAACCCCTCACATCAAAATCCAGGAAAGGGCAGCCCCAATCCATAGAAAAAAATCCAGAGCAAAGATGGACAGTATCAGGACAACCAGTCCAAGCTGCAAGCAAAGAAGGACACTGGAAATACAAAGAAAGATACTAGGAAGTGGTGCGACTTCCATAAGAGCCCTTGGCATTTATGACCGAGGATTGAATTAAATCCTTGATGAGTTTATCATTTTTTATGACAGGGAGTTGTATCAAATCCTGCATTTTATTATGATTAGAAATCTGTTTCTCAGTATTTTGTTTTTCAATCTGATTGGAATTCTCCTTTTCTCTATCTAGTTCCTTATTTTGATAATAAATTTCTTCTTTTGTTTTTTGTTCTTTATTATAACAGGAATCCTCTTTATCTAAGTTTTGTTCCTTACTTTGATAGGATTTCCCTTCTTCTTGTGTTTCATTTTTATAACAATTTTCTAAATGGAGCCATAATTATTTATCATATTTGTAGTGCCTCATCTTTTCTTTGACTTGGCCTAACAATCCTTCCCGGATTGCTTTTAAGGCTAATGAATTGTTTCTCCTTGCTTCCTTTGTAGTTTTGGTTTTTCTCTATGAAGTAGTTAAGTTCCATGTACTATTCCAGATATAAAAAGTATGCAAAACAAAAATAAATAGATAGAAATGGCAGATGAACAACAATATAACGAGAACAACACCACAATAATACCAAAATGATACCAGAATAACACCAGAAAGAGAACTTTGATTACTAATAGAAATGTTCACTTGCCTCTTCGAGGGGGAAACCTACAACATAGAAAATCTCTATTACAATAATATCCAAGACAAAAGTTCTCATACCCTCGACTCCTATTTATACTAAATATGTCTATCAAAAGAACAATCTAGAGGAAGATCCTTCTAGAAGCAGAAGCTTCTATTAGGTCTTCTTACATTGAACTTATTATTCCTTATTGCTAGGCCTTATTAATATTGACCTTTATTACATGGAAATATATTCTTCTACCTACATGAGGGGTTAGGTCCTTAACATTCCCTCCCCCTTAAAAAAATCCTTTTCCTCAATGCTTGAGATGGGGAAATTGCTACAAAATGGTAGCTAGTTCCCAAGTGGCATATGTTGGAGTTGTATCTTTCCACTGGACTAACAATTCCTTGATGGTGMGATGATGCAAACGACACTCACGCTGGTCCAAAACTGCTTGTGGCTATAGCCAAATGGAGCCTTCTTCATCCAACTCAGGAAGGGTGGTTTGGGTTTGGCATTTAGKTCCAATCACCTTCTTTAAGCAGGAAACATGAAAAATGAGATGGAGCTTAGAATGACTGGAAAAAACTAACTAATAGGCCACCTATCCCACATGCTTGAGAACTGTATAAGGACCATAAAATTTGGGCGCCAATTTCTGACAATGGTCATCCTTGAGGGTATTTTTCTTGTAAGGTTGTAGTCGAAGAAACACCTGATCCCCTTATGCAAATTGACATTTAGAGTGACCTTGATATGATTTTTTCTTCTTGCAATTTTGGGCCATCACCAAATTCTCTTTGAGGGTACGAGGAATAGCCTCTTGAAATGTAAGCGTTTGGTCAACCGATTGGACCTTCGAGACACTTGGAAAATATGAGATAAATGAAGGTGGCTTTTGTCCATACACCGCTTCAAAAGGAGTCATGTATGTAGCTATATGGAATGAAGTGTTGTACCACCATTCATCTAGTGGTAACCATTTAGCCCACCGATGGTTCCTTTTCGATGCAAAACACCTCAAATATGTTTCCAAAAATTTGTTGACAACTTTAGTTTGACCATCAGTCTTGGGATGACAAGTTGTGATGAGATTCAATTGAGTGCCTTATAGCTTGAACAATTTTTGAAAAAAAATTCTAGTGAAAGTTGGGTCGCGATCATAAACAATAGAATGCGGCATGCCATGAAACTTGAAGACCTGATCCATGAAAATTTGAGCCATGGTGGATTCTGTAAATGGGTGTTGAAGAGCACATAAATGAGCATACTTGGAAAGACGATCAACTACCACCATAATAACTGATTTATTGCCCGATTTAGGTAAGCCTATAATACAATCCATAGAGATATCCCACCAAATAGCAGGTGGAATTGGAAGTGGTTGTAGTGTGCTTGAATATTTGATTGTTTCTCCCTTGTTGCGTTGACACACATCACATTTAGCCACAAAATTATGAACGTCATGTTTCATACCATCCCAGAAAAAAGAACGTTTGACCTGGTCATAGGTTTTGGTAAACCCGAAGTGCCTAGATGTGGGTGTAGCATGAATTTCAAAAAGTACCGTGGATTAAAGTTTTGACTGTTTACTTAAATACAAACAACCTTTGTATCAAATCTCTTCATTGAACCAAGAGTACCCTGGGGAAACTGGAGAATTGGACTGCAATTTTTGTATGAGATGCGAATGTTTGGGGTCACGTAGCCATTCCTAGAAAACAACTTGGAGCCAATCTAGTACAATGAAGGAGAGAGAAAAATGGGACCATTCATCTTCATATTTTCGGGAAAGTGCATCAACAACCACATTGTCTTTTCCTTTCTTGTAATTGATGTCATAATCATATCCAAAGAGCTTAGTCACCCATTTTTGTTGCTCAGGGGAGGAAAGGTGTTGATCCAGAAAATACTTAAGGCTTTGATGATCTGTCTTAATTTGGAAGTGTTTCCCCAATAGATAAGGGAACCAAAGATCCACGACATGAATAATAGCCAACATTTCCTTTTCATAGATTCATTTTCCCAAATTTCTCTTGGACATGTGTTTGCTGGTAAAGTCCAAAGGTCGACCCTCTTGCATAAGGAAAATGCTAATTCCTTTCTTGAAAGAATCACATTCCATGACAAAGTGCTTTGTGAAATTAGGAAGGGCCAGGACTAGAGTGGTTCACATGGCCATATTCAAGGTTTGAAAATCTTGAGCAGCTACTAGAGTCCAAGTGAAAGAATTATTTTTAAGGAGTGCAGTGAGAGGTGCCACAATCTTTCCATAATTCTTAACAAACTTGCGATAATAACTTGTTAAACCCAGAAATCCCCGCAAGATTTTGAGAGTCTTTAGGTAAGACCAATATTGCATAGCTTCAATCTTTTTAGGATCTACCCTGACACCGACCTTGCCCACAAGATGACCCAAGTAATCGACTTCTGAGGCACCAAAAGAACATTTAGATTGTTTGAGGAAAAGTTGGTGCTGAGAGAGTAGATGGAGAACTCGATCCACATGAGCAAGATGGTCTGTCCAAATTTTTCTATAGATGAGGATATCATCAAAGAAAACTAACACAAAATGACGAAGAAAAGGATGAAAGACATGATTCATGGGGCTTTGGAAAGTGGAGGGAGCATTACACAAGCCAAAGGGTATGACCAAAAAATCATAGTGTCCCTCATGATTTCTGAAGGTAGTCTTAGGAATTTCTACCTCTTTCATACAGATCTGGTGGTATCCCAAACAAAGATCAAGTTTAGTAAAGAATTGGGCGCCACTCAATTCATCCAAGCAGTCATCAATGACATGAATGGGAAATTTGTCTTTAATGGTGCATTTTTTGAGGGCATGGAAGTCAGGAGACATGTGCCAAGAACCTTATTTCTTAAGGACCATGACCACAGAATATGAGTAGGGGCTCATACTAGGGCAGATAACATCTGTGTTGAGCAGTTCTTGAACCATTTTCTCAATTTCATTTTTTTGGGAAAAGGGGCGACAATACAGACAAATATTGGGAGGAAGGATTCCTGAGACAAGGGGAATGGAATGATCATGAACACCATGAGAAGGAGGGAGTCCCTGGGGAGTGGGAAAAACCACTTAATGTTTAGATAGGATGGATTGGAGGTCCTGCGGCACATCGGGTGTCTCAGTGGCTTGTATGGCATGGAGTTGGAAAATAATGCTAGAATGACTTTTTTTGAGCATCTTTTCCATGCGATGGGAACTAATGATGTCGGGGGAACTGAAAATGATGCCTTGGAACTTATATTGTTGGCCCTTCTAGTCGAATTGCATGGTGAATTCCTTAAAATCCATGAGAATGGGACCCAAATTCCTTAGCCATTCTACACCCAACACAATGTCACAACCGCCCATGTCGATAGAAAAGATATGAGATTTCAGATGGTATTCACCAATTTGGAGATGCACATTTTCACAATGCCCTCCACATTTCATGGACCCACCATTGGCAATCATGAATTGGAAATTATTGATTGCATGGATATAACAATTAGTTTCTTGGGCAATGCGGCGATGAATAAAATTATGGGTGCTTCCACTATCAACAAGAATGATGACCTTCCTATGCTTGATGTAACCAATTAGCTCGAGGGTTTGGGGAGCAGAGAAGCTAATGAGAGCATTTAGGGAAACGACTGGTTCTACATCGGAAGGGTCTAAGGGAGGGGTTATGTCAGTGGGTTTAGGTGACACATGCGCAAGGGGAGCCTCAACATCCTCTTCCGAAACATACTCCGAGATGGCCATAAAAATATTTTGTTCCTTACACTTATGACGCATAAAATATTTGTCATCACAATTATAACAAAGGCCTTTGAGTTGGTGTTCAACCATTTCGGCCCTGGTCAATTTCTGGATCTTTATTGGAGTAGAAGGAGGATTGGGAGTTACTGGTTTAGTGCGAGGAATAAAGGAGGGTTTTTGGTTATCCAAGGATAACTTTGAGGCCGAGCCATGAGGACATGAGCACGAATATCATCCTTGAGGCCACTGATAAATCATTCTCAGAAAAAAAACATCAGACATGCCCTCTGTATGAATAGCCAGTCACACAAAAGAAGCTATAAAGTCTTCCACTATTCCATATTGTTTCAACTTTGTCAAACAAGCTAAATGGTTGGTGTCAGTGTCAAAGAATTCATAAAGCTCTGCCAAAAAGTGTGTCCAAGCCACATACCCTTGGCGGGCATTTTTTCTCCATTGCCACAATTGCCAACGTTCTTGATCTAGATGAAGAACATCATACCAGAGTTTGGCCAACTCATACCTAATTCCATACAAAGAGAAATAGTGTTCCATTTGAATTACCCAACCAGTGGGATCCAATCCATCAAATTTGGTCACATCCACACGCGGAAGGCGTAGGTCACGCTGAAAGTGATGGGGATGAAAATTTTGGGAATGGGAGGAAGTTTCACCTTTGGTATGCAAAGGTGGGTTAGATAAGGGAATATTTGCAGGGATATGCAACTTGGTGTAGATCATCATAGCGACACATTCAAGCGGGGTAGTAATGTCTTATTTGGGCTCTTATTTGAGTTCCACGATTGAGGCGGTGATGGAGGAATGCATCTTTTGATTGATGGTGGCAAAAATGGCACTGAGCTGTCACACTTCTTGTTGGGTTTCTGTGAAATTAGAGTGCAAGGTAGTGAAGAGAGATTCCAAGTCTTGGATACATGTATGGTCCATGATGACAAGGGAACACGAAAAGGGCCAGGTGGGACCACATAGAAAATGGGTTATGGGTGAAGTGTATCACAACGATCAGGGCGACGAGTTGAAAACAATGGGGTAAATCCCAAATAAGGGCATTGGAAGGGGGTCAAGTCCAAAATGTTTTTTGCTGAAAATTGATAGGTATGACCACGATAAGGGCGAAGAGAGAAATCCAATGGAATAGGTCTCAAATAATGGTGCCAACAAGACCCAATTTTTTTTTTTTTTTTACTCCTGCGGAATTATACTTTGATCTGAAGAATACTGCAATGATGAAATGCCCAAATGATTAACAAGAAGAAATGTGTAGTAATTTTTAAACTCGAATGTAGGAGACAGAGTTGCGCTACAATAGATCTTGTTTGTTATAATGTTTTTGTTTCCATCCCAAGGGTTAAGTTATCAAGGGTTCTACAGACAAGGTTTTTCCTTGTGCTATAGATCTCTGATATACGTGCGGAGTCCAACAATAGTACTCGACCCAATATCTCAGGGCACCAACTAAGGAAGCTAGACCGTGCCCTTATCCATACTACCTAACTACCCAAGTACTAGAGAGTATCTTCTCGAGTGTTTCTCTTGGTGGCACTATAGTAGTCAGGCAGACGATCGGTTTATCTATGGAGGGAATAAGGAGATCTAGGTCATTCCGTATACAAGTGATGTCTGATGAACTACCACTCTAAGGGGTACTAATAGGGGTTACAAGGGTGGCCAATAGATGTGCGCTTAAATACCACTTGTATTTTCTCCATGTATGAATCCTTGACCACAGGTTTATTCACATAATGACATATCTTTGTATCTTAAAGAGGTTGAAATACGTCTCTAGCCTAAAAAAAAATTTAACCCACAATTTTCTGCCGAGGAAGGTGCTCTGATGCCACTTGTAATATTCAAGATATAAAAAGTATGCAGAACAAAAAAAAATATCTAGAAATGGAAAATGAAAAACAATATAACTAGAACAACACCACAATAATACCAAAATGATACCAGAATAACATGAGAAAGATCACTTTGATTACTGAGAGCAATGTTCACTTGCCTCTTCAAGGGGGCAACCTCCAACAGAGTAGAGATCTATTACAATAATATCCAAGAAAAACATTCTCATACCCTTGAATCCGTTTTATACTAATTATCTCTATCAAAAGAACCATATTGTGGATTTTATAGATCCAAATTGCTCGTGGTTTATCCCATCACCCGAACTCCGCAATTGAATTTGTGCTATTGTTGGCGGATCAACCATAGCTATCGATCTCTTAATCGGGGAGATCCGATGGTCTTGACCAATTCTGGAAGTGAAATCAATGTGATGTTTAATGCTCCCTTCATTCTCTGTAATCAATATGTTCCCTTGATTTGAAGCCTGTGCATCCCACAATCACACCTTGATATGATTGTTGACTAGTCCCTTCAACGGATCGGATGATTGAGAATGATATCAACCTTCGTTGCTTCGGGAAGTTGCGCATGGTAGAACACCCAAAGAACATACTCACGTAGTGACGTACCTTCTGACGTCACTGTCGACATGGCACTGGCTGAGTGGATACCACGTGTCACCTAGATTCGTGACTTACATATATCTAAAGTACCAACTGGACCTTGACACTTTTCACCATTTGATTAGGCCACGTGTCCTTGCTGAAATAGACTGTGATGACATGGGCTCTCAATGTGTGTGCCATGTGTCTTAACTTAATTACTTCAGAACTTTGGCATTTGGGTGAATTTACATGTTCTCAACCCTTTTCTGTTGAAGTGGTTAGCATCGAAGTTGACCATCTCCTAATATGACAGTTCCTATGTTCTAATTCAGATCAACAATTGTCGTTACTTCAGGGCTTTGTCTTCAGGTAATTTCATATGTTCTTATCTTATTTTCTCTAGAGTGGTCAATGCCAGAGTTGAATGTCTCCTGATATGACGATTCCGATATTCTACTTCAGATCAACAGTTGACGTTATTTCA
>JASDQU011246713.1:13633-25795 GCA_032191745.1 Picea mariana | reverse complement strand
TAGAAAAATGAATTCCATAAGCCTTGTTCTTTCCCTTGTTGCCTCACATAAATGGGAGGTCCATCAGATGGATGTTAAATCCGTCTTCTTGCACAGAGATTTGAAAGAATAAATCTACATGGAACAACCTCCTAGGTATGTCTAGAATGACTCTAGCCTTGTTTTTTGCCTCAAGAAATCTTTTTATGGTCTCAAGCAAGCTCCCTGAGCTTGGTATGCCAAAATGGACAACTTTCTTATTGCCACTGGATTCTCTAGATGTCATTCTGATCCTAATGTCTGTACCAAGAAAGTATGAAGCCATCTCATAATACTTGTCCTTTATGTTGATGACCTTATCCTTACTGGTAGTGACTCAAAACTTTTAAACCATTTGAAAACCAGCCTTCAGAAGAAATTTGAAATGACAAACTCAGGATTTTTTCACTATTTCCTTGGCCTCCAAGTTTTGCAAACCAATGAAGGAATTTTTCTTTCCCAGTCTAAGTATTCTTGTGGCCTTATTCGTTGTTTTCACATGGTCGGTTGTAAACCAACCCCTTCTCCCTTCCAATATGTATTCAAGCTTTCTGCCACCTGTACTTCTCATGAATTTGATGCCACCCTGTACCGTTAGTTAGTTGGTAGCCTCTTATACTTGAATCATACACATTCTAATCTTTCTTTTGTTGTTGGTCTTGTTGCCCGATATATGCAAATGCCCCATGAAAGCCATTGGAAAGAAGCTAAAAGGATACTTTGCTATGTTCGTGGTACATTTTAGTTCGAGATACATTACAGCTCGGGGGGGACTCCTTTATTGGTTGGTTTCACTGATTCATATTGGTTTGACGACCCTGATGATCGGAAGTCTACTGCAGGTTATGTTTTCAGCCTTGGTTCATGACCTATCACTTGGGCCTGTAAGAAACAACAAGATATTGCACTTTCTTTAGCAGAATAAGAGTACTGAGCAACGATAAATGCAAGTCAGGAATCCCTGTCGCTTCAACAAATCCTTTCAAAGTTTGGATTCCAGCACCAACATCCGACCAGCCTTTGGTGTGACAATCAGAGTCTCATCAAACTCGCCAAAGACCCAGTTCAACATCAGCATAGAAAACACATCAAGCTACACATGCACTTCATCATAAATCCCATTCATGATCAAGTTATTGAAGTGGTCTTTTGCCCTACAAAAGATCAAGTTGCAAACATTTTCACAAAGTCTCTTACATAAGCGAAGTTTTCCAAACTTCGATCTATGTTAGGAGTTCAAGAAGTTGTCATTAAGGGGGGATAGGATCTAATGCCTCCTTCCTTCTCCTATTGTGTCACTATTGTAAATCCTTAAATCCTATCCCAAGTTGTTCTTAAGGCGGTATGTTAGGATATTTAGACACTTAGGAGTTAGTTAAGATCTACTTGGTATATTGTGTCGTTAGGTAAAAGTGTGTTTTCTAGTGTGTTTCTTTAGTATGAATTGGTATATATTTGTAGTTAGGAAATCCGACGGTCACGATATGTTCCTGACATAGAGTGATCTGACGGTTCATACTCTCCTCGATCTTAATGACCATTGATATGTGGCTTAACACCTGATTGGTCCATGATCTCTATTTAAAGAGCATGGAGGGTCATTTGCCGATAATCGATTGTGAGAAACTCTCTTGTAAAATCTCTTTGTAATATTTTCTTTGCATTAATAAACTTCTCCAAGTGGTCGCGTTGGCTGGGATCGTGGATGTTTCCCCGTAGGGGTTTTACCACGTGAAAACATTGGTGTGTTGATCTTTAATCTAGTTATGTGAGTGGTTACTAAAGGTGTTCGTCCTCTTTTGGAATACCCATGTTGTTGAATAGGAGCTCCTTGTTCATTTTTATTTCAACATACTATTGGAGAACATGTATACAAAATCCTACACACTCATTTGCAATGAATTCATTGCGCGTATTCATTTTATTGTATTTAAAAAGGAATGTCCAAGACTATCCGCAATAGCTAAGAAAATGGTAGCGAAGGTGGGCCACTGGTATTTGGATGAACTCTCAACCTATATCAAGGTGTTTGAGGCCACCAAAGCACCACATATACTCCCTTCTCACGTCCCAGAACAACTCCTTGTGGGAGAAATCTGCCATCAAACTATCCTGCAGGGTTATAACACCATGCTAGTCAAAGACAAGAAGCAGGCTTTCATACCCTACGACTTCCATGTGGGGTTTTATTTGGTAAAGGACACTGCTCAAGCCAAATAAGAAGGGCTAAGCCAACTTGACTTTAGGTTCTCGACAGACCGATTTTGCAAGCATGACCCTAAAGACCTGGTTCCCCATCATGCTTCACAAGTATCCTCCTTTTGGCCATATGCGCATGACAAATTTCAAGATGAATTTTTCACAAAGTGTGCTCAGGACTGGGAAGAGGTAGTACAGAGAATGGTCAACCCGAACATGACCAAGTTCAAGGCTATGAGCATGGATGAATAAGTGGAGACAATAGATAATTCTTCTCAAGAGGCCCTCAAAGCCAGAGAATAAATTAGGGTAGTCAAGACTATAGAGGAACAAAGAAGAGGGTTTCTCTTGCTAGAAGGGGCGCAAAGAATCATTGACTAGTTACATAATTATCTTGACCTTGTAGAGATGTCAAGGATTCTCGTTGATGACCCAATCACAAGAAGAGGAGATCCAAGTGGCTTAGAGCCAATGAAACTTGAAGAAATCACCGGGCCAAAAAACCTTGAAGTTCCATCACAGCACATTAGATCACCATGGGGAATTTCAACCCAGCCTGAGATATCAGGGACATTAGGCAGGACAAGTGTATCAAACCCCTTGTTCAACTTAATAACCATATATGATGATGAGGAGAGTTCATAGGTTTCCCTGGTGACTCCAATGCATATTAAAGAGGAAAGAGAACCTAACAGAGAATCTACCTCACGTCCCAATGCTCCAATTCAAATCCTTTCATAGGGTGACCATGAGGTCGAAAGTGTCTTAGAAACTGAACTACTTGAATTACTAGGAGCCCAAATGGATAGCTCGATGGATGAGCTAGGGTTGGGTGGTCAAAAAGAGGAGTTTCCATAGAAAGAAATTAGTACATAGATAGTTGATTTCCCCTAACTATTCAATTCCGGTCGATGCCCCACCAGTCGATGCACAAAAAATGGAGGTCGAGCCATCGAGACATATAGAATCATTCCAGGAACCAATCCTAGAACATATACATACAGTTGGGAGCATGGGGAATGCTCTAACCTGGAGAGAACCACAAATCCTCGAACCTTTGGATGAGGTCGCCAACATACAAGCGATCATGAAGAGGACTACTAAGAAGAGAAGGCTTACACTAGATAGCTCGATCCTCAACACGACAGAGGAGAAGATGCTCATCATTGAACACGCCAAGACATATGAACTTATCGGCATAGAAATGGCCATTACAGATGCCACTTTGGATAGAGCAAGAAGGGATGAAAAGGAGATGGCAGCTGCACTTAAGGACTTGGAGCATCTGCACCATTTGAAAAATACTATCAGGACTCCACAAAGGCCATGGTGTTTTTGAGAAGTGAGTTCCAATATGCCTATGCCAAATTCACGAATGAATGACACCTTTTCACTGCAAGTATAGACGATTTCCAAGAAGACACCCTGATGGCGCTAGTGACCTGTAAGGACGTGGAAAGGTGGTATGAGAAATCTCACCAAGAAGTAGAAAGGATCGATTGCATCAACGTTGATCAAAATGGTAGAGACACCAAAGAGCACAACATTCGAGTGCTGAGGGACAACAACATTGATCGGATTAGGAAAGTGGTTGAATACTGGATAAAAATGGCCCAAGAACTTCAATGGGATATTCAGGAGAAGTGGGTCGAGTGCAAAAAGAGTTGGGAAAATATATATCAGAAGATGAAAGACACCGACCTCCCAAAATTTGGCTCACTCGAGGACTTTGTCTACTTGCATGACATAGTCAAGTAACATTAATAACAAGACTCAACATGGACTGTAGATATAGAAAAGGTGATGAGCATGGCGTCGGGTCAAGTACAAAAGTTCATGGAGCATCCGATTAAGGCTCAAGAAATTTTGCAGCGGCTAAGTTTTAAAATAGTCAATTATAGAGCACGGGCAGTAGAAGTGAAAGAAATTATTTCAGCCCCGATGGAACAACACATGTTCCTGTATGCCAACACATGCGAGGAACTCTTCGTCAAATGTTCGAAGTATGATAAGAGTCATCCACTTCAGTGAAACTATTTGATGATTCTTAGAAGACAGAGAGATGAAAGCACCATGTGGAGATATTTTGTTTTACTTAGATTGCACTTGTAATAGTTATTTTTAGTTAAAGATTCATTATAAATAATATGATTGACCTTTTAGCAAAAGGTTGATGGTTTTGGGAAAGATCCTCATTTTTGGAATTGTAAAGAATTATTTCTAAACTACCTTAATTGAGAAGTCTTGTTTAGGACCGGAGACAAATTTCTATTTTTCATCAAAGGCGTTGTGTGATTGGATTGAGGAGGAATTACTTCCAACTTTATTTCATTAATATATACTGTAACGAGTATGAGTTTCTGAATCTATTGATACGTTATTTGTTTCAATATTTTTTTTGTAGTTCTTGTCTCTAATGATGAAAGAAAATCGTTGTGTTAATGTGTGATTAATGCTAGAGCCAAGGAAACTATTTTTCTTGCCATCATGTTATTGCATGTGTGTTTTCTTTTGATAATTGTATCTCAGTCAATAATTGAAATACCAACAAGTTAACGCATTATTTCTAGGCTTGTCACAAGTGTGAATATATTTGTTTGCATGCTTGAGCACAAGGGTTATCCCAAGCTCAGCCTTCTTCAGTAGTTAAAAACCCCCCTTTTACGAGTTGGTTTATACCAACACACATATTTTAATCATACCTATCTAATAAAATAAAAGACAAAAATATAAATTTTAAACTAAAGGAGGAAATTTCATAAGAAGATATCATGTCAATCACTACGTAAATCCCATCGATAAATTGGTTGGATCGAAAGATCTGGAGAACCATTCCACCATCAAACACTGCAGATTCTAATTGGGCCTCCGTGGCGGGTTTGGTTCCTGCTGTTGGGATAAAGGGATTTAGGACCCCTCAACAGAATTGGCACTAGAAGGAGGGTGGGCTTGAATGAATGGCTAATAATATTTCTGATATAATATTTCACATAGCCTACAGATTCAAAACAACCCACATGCATGAATAGTCATTCTCAAGACAACCCACATACATTGAGTACTCCTGAAACGAGTAATTCACCCCAGAAAGAGGAAGAATATTTGTTCCCTGAAATACCTTACAATGTTCCTCATGAGAAGTTGAACCAGTTCAGAAGAATCAAAAGAGCTTACGTTTGACAAATCGGATCATTTCCCTTAGATCCATTACTTCCTCATAGAAAAAAAGTCAATAGACTAGTAGTCGACACCCTCGACCAAGTTTTTGTCCACACAGTAGAATACCTGATATATTTCTCTCTCACCAAGATCGAACATCCCCTTAATCTGATCCTCGAAACACCAACTGGTAACTACTCTGAGCCCAATGATTTTGAATCTGACGAGGAAGGGTTTAACTCGGATCGCTTAGCTTTGGAGTTGGACGACATGGAGGATAACAATGATCAGAATGATGAAAGGGGAAACCCACCTCAAAATATTCAACCATGGTTGGCCAAAGATGCCCTAGAAATCCCTAGACGGGTACATAACCTCACTTGACATCCATAAAAGTTACTTCCCAAGTTTGACCCTGAAACCTTCATATTTCTTGAAGACCATATTAAAAAGTTCATACTAGCTATTAGAATGATGAATTTCCAACATGAGGATGTAGTATGCAAGATTTTTAATTACACCTTTGAGAATTCAACCTGAACATGGTATTTCAACTTTCCTGTAGGGTCCATAACTAGTTGGACAAAGTTTCAAAAAGATTTTTTAGACAAATTTTCAAAAGAAACCACTACAGGAGCTTTAATGGTTGAATTTTTCACCGCCACCATGATTTCAAAAGAAAAGGTTAAAGATTTCAATCAACGATTTACCACTATCTTGAAAAAATTTCAACCCGAAGCTAAACCCACTCAGGAGTTTCAAATTGAGGTATATGTTAACACTCTCCCTACTTCTATTTCCATGTTTGTAAAAAGGGCTGCCAAGCATACCCTAGCTGAAAATTTCGAGGAAGCCAAAACAATTGAATTCCAAATGAAGTGATGTAAAGATTGCTAGGTCTCACTAGTTAAGAAGGAAGCTCAACCTCCACCCAGGAGAGGAATCTTGTTGACTAGACCCTTAGGAAAACAAACAGAACAAGGTCCCGAAAAGGGAAGTGGAGACATAGAATACCTACAATGGATGATAAATAAATTATCAAATGAAATCATAGACATGAAAATAAGTGCAAGGGTAGGAAACCAAGGCCAAATTCCTTATAAACCCTTTTTTTAAGAGAAACCCACCATTCAAATCAATTGAACCTCCCCCAACCAACTTAAACATAGACCTGGGAAATGTAGCATCCGACTCTTTTTGTACCTATCATCAAGAGAAACATTCTGAAAGAGACTATCCACAATGGGTGCATGCCATGAACTTGATGGCCAATTGATTCCTAGACGAAGTTTCCCTCACCGAAAAATTAAGCAGCTCAACGACAAATATTGTCGATCAGGAGGAAGTTGACCCGTCAGAAGAAACAACCATGTTCTTGTGGGATCCTGACTTTCCAATGCCTATCGATGATATATTTGAGGTTCAAGAACCACGCGCTGAGGGTTTGGATGTACAGACCCGAAGTAAGGGTCAGCTGGTCTCAAATTACCTTACCATTGTCCAAACCTCAAGAGGAAAAAAAATAGCCGATCACTCGAAAGAACCTTTTGTCTCCCAAATAAATCCTATAAATATCCATACACGAGAATCACCCAAGCTAGACTACAACATAGTAGAATATTTAAAAATATTGAAGGCAAATGTATCGGTCATGGACATGTGTAGAATTCCCCAACAAAAAGACTTTCTATTACAAGCCTTAAAGTCAGTAGAAACCCCTATAACAAGCACTAACCAAGGGGAGGATCCCCCTCCCACATACCAAAAAAATAAACCAAATGTGAATGATTGCTCTGTATATAAAAAAGCAAATTTTGTTGTCCCACCGTTCCTTTTAACGTTTGAAGTCTTCAACCAAAACATCCATAATTGTTTAGTTGACTCGGGGGAATCCTCTAATGTCATGCCATTATCTATCTGCAAGAAATTAAATGTAGTCCCCCTCAAAAGTGATAAACATGTTATACAACTAGACAAAAATCAGGTAAAATTTATTGGAGAACTATTGGCCCTCGACCAAGTTTTGAGGATCCTTGGTCATGTTTGACCTATTTTTGGGACTTCGACAGGCTATCGAAGGCGGAGCGCAAGACGAAGCAGAGATCGYGGGATCTCGGCCCCTTTTTAAAGAGTTTTGGGTTTTKGGGCTTATGTAACGGGTATGGGGATGTCGGCCCATGGGTTTACACATGCTTAGGCCTATTTTGTAATGTATAAATAAGTAGCTAGGCGATGTAAGAAGAGGCTGGTGTGCTAAGTGMTAAGTGTTAATTGCTAAGTGAAAGTGGTAACTGTAATTKCTTTGTGCATATGGTGTGAGGCTTGCAGAGCTAAGTGCAAGTGATTGTAAGAGACTGTGGAAGGCTTTGTGTTTTACAAAAATTAATCAATGGCTCATACACATAATACACAGAGATTTACGCTGGAAACAATTAACCAAGAGAAAACTAGCCTTCTTTGGAGCCACACCTTTCAACTCTTCATTGTATTAATTTCACCATTCACAATACAATATATACAATATTTTAGGTATTTCGTAGCTACCAAAACCCTAATGCATTAATCCAAGATTAATTTAGAAAACCACTAAAAATAGCAAAATCCGCTAAAATAGAAAAAACCACCCAAAAAACAAATTTTAAGGCGTTGCCTCGAACGTTGTGCGTAACTAGGGGGGGCAATCTTGGGACCCCCCAGGAAATCACCTGATGCACATGACACAAAAGGTGAAAGAATTTGGGATCGTCAAACGCATTTGTCAAATCTGACGCACCCACACACACACATGCAAATAATATAACACATAATGCACGCCCTGCCAAGAAAACTCCATGCATGTTGTTGGTAGTTTACATGTTTCAATTTACAGAACTATGGATATGTTGTAAACCCCAAAGACTGTATACTAGGGTGATATCTCAAATTTTTTCCATTTCCCTAATTTCAAAAATATTGGTTTTTGACCCAGTGTGAAAGGAGAGATCAACATACTTTGGAAGTAGCGAGGTGGTTGTTGAATAAAAGTGAGGTACACATTGTCAAAATATTACATCTACCGTAACAAATATAGCATCACATGGTTCTTCATTACAAAAATCCTTTACTCTTAATGGACATGTCACTATTCTTAACTCTTATGACCATCATAACCTATTGAATGTCAGTTATTCTACCTCATGGTTATAGAAAAAAAACCATGATCCATACACACACTACACATGCAAACACACATAAATATAATATGACTAAATTATTCATGTAAGTTTTGACATTTTAATTGCTAATAATTGTTTGTGCAGCATGTTTATCATATAGCTTTACAATGTTGTCACAATGTAAACTTTCATAAAGACCTACAAGTATCCATTGCAAGGTTGTTTGATTTTGTAAAGTATCACTAACTCTATAACTAGTCAATCATCATTACATTAAAAATTAGCCACAAATACAATATTGCTTTAACTACCCCTTCTACAATCATTGTTCAATATTAATCATAAACTCATTATTAAATATTTATTGAATATTTAAATAATAAGAAACATTGAAAATGATATCATTATGTTTTACTTCAAATTAATTTTAATATATGTCATAGATCACTTCAAATGAGATAGTTGTTGATTTTATTCATTAACATCAAGAAGAGATTGTAGAGATTGTTTGCACCTTGGAAAAGGAACCACCATCAAGCTTCATGAATATTCAAGTACACATTTTAGTGTATTTAGTGGATGACATTGTATTTGTGGTGGTTTGAGTACTAGATGGATGTTTTTCTTTAAAAAGTACATGAAATTGTGCTTTGGTGTGAGCTTCTAATTCTAAACCCTGAGGGGATAGGAGAAACCTTATACCTTGGCTTCAAAGCGACTAAGGTCGACGGTGAAAATCACAGGGTTAGCATCAGCACAAGGTTCTATAGTGTGAAGGAGCTAGTTTGGGATGGCGTTAGTATATTAGGGTACATGCTCGTTTTTCGATTTGAATGGATCTCAGATCATATATGGAACATGTGGATTATGATGGAGATTTGGGTTGCACGGAAGACATATTTGTATCAGATGGTTCTCTCATGCACAAAAGGAAAAATGATCGCTTCCCTAGTTATCTTCTAGGATGTTGGATCATCCATAGGTCATTGGATCAATGGGCGTGTACACTAAGGTGGAAAATCATTTAATTCAAACATTAAGGAAACCTGGAGGCTCCAACTACGAGGGAGCGAAGAGAAATCTGTCACATGCAAGGATTTATGATCCTCGTGATTAGTCTCATCTCCCTCGTCAAGTTAATGAACCATGTGGTGAGGTTCATCTGAATAAAAATGTTTTGAGTAGTGAAGGCTTGGTATCTCCACCAAAAATCAAAGGAAGGTGAATTCTAAGTGTTGGAAGGTTAGCAAGGAGAGGAAAAAAATAGTTTTAGGAGATGATGTTTCGATAGGTTAGATACTAGAGCTTATGGGAAGGATTGCAGTTGGTTGTTTCTACAAGAAAATTGTGTGCGTGAAACATCTGGTTAAGTGGATTGATGAGAACTGGATGAAAGTCTTAGGGTATAGGAATGGTTTTCACACCTTAACCAGAGGGTGGATTTGTTTCAAATTTCATTACAAGGAGGATTTGGAAGAAATTTTTAGCAAGATGTGGGGGTGGGGGGCTTTGGGCCTGGTCCTAAAAGAATGGTATATTTATTTTGATCCTTCACATGACCAGTTGGCTTCGTCAATAGATTGGAAAATCTTGCCAAACCTTCCTCTAGTTTTCTAGCATGTGGAGGTGTTGAAGGAAATCAAGAACAAATTAGGTAAGTTCTGTAGTTTTGAATCGCAGTGGGAAACAAAACTAGATAGAAGATGGGCATGGATCCAAGTTGAAGTGGATGTGCGGGAGGGTTTACTAGAAGAAATTGAACTAGTGTGGGGTGGATTTTCCTAGAACTAGAGAATTGATTACTCGAAAGGTGCATTTTCAGCATTATGGATACCATGAGGTCAACCATCTATAGGCATAGTGTCGAAGAAATCCTTCCCAATATCCTCCTTTTAGAAAGATTTTGAAAAGGAAGGTTTCGGAGGAAAATTCGCACAAGGAAGGGGCAAAGTCTGATCGTGAAGAATGTAGAAGCAATTCAAATTTGAGGAGAAGCAAAATGTCAGGGTCTTCATCTTCAAAGGATTCCCAATTCAAGATGACCAATAAGGTTCTAATACCGACCCTTTATTTTTCAAAAACTATAAAAGTGTGAATCCTAGTCCTGTCAGTTCTGCATTCAATCTCAGTGGTAAAGAGTCGATGTCTGTCAAACCCCCTTCCCTCCAATTTTCAGAAGAAGAGAAGATTTTTTCTCCTGAGAATATCCCATGTCCTCTATGCATGGAGGTACCGTCGTACTCTTTGTTTCATGAAGGTAGGCCTTTTGACATGGATCCCTGTCCTGTTTCATCCTTTCCCTCTTATGATGACTCGTCGACTAGTGTTTTTTCCAAGTCATCAATTAAATCATACTACCTACTTAGGTCAAAATTAAAACTAGGACYTGTAGGAGAGTTATGGGGGGTCTAGATTTTGATAAGGTTCTAGGAGGGAAGGTGGGAAGGAAATCCTTCTTATCAAAGGCATAGTTACAAGTGAAGAAGGAAATAGAGGATGGTAAGTAGTCAATAATTGTGCAGGACCTTAGAGCGAGGTTGGCCYAGGATAAGGTTACCCAATGATCTTGCTATCCAACAATATCAKAGGGGTTGGGGGTGCCCACAAAATTTTATCCCTCAAAAGGATTTTGCATATGAATAAGCTTGATGCCATCTTAATTCAGGAGTCTATGTTTTCTAGGGAAAACACAGAAGAGGTCTTCAGGCCATGGTTAAAGGGTTAGTATTTTTGTTCTTTGGATTCAATTGGCCTTTTGAGGRTATTCTTACTACCTAGAGCCCATATTTTAGGATATTTTATTCATCTKTGATTCCATTGATTTTAGTGGTGGAGTTCGAGGATAAATCCCATTCGACATCTTTCAAGGTGATCAACATTTATGGTCCTTACTTGGACCAAATTCCTTTTTGGAAAATTTGATCTCTTCAGGTTATTGGAGGGCTCTAATATCATCCTGGGAGGAGGCTTAAATTTTACCTTTTCCAGTCAGGAATTGTGGGGAGAGAATTCACGAAAGGAGAATCGGGAAGGTTTTTCGCTAACTAGTTAGCAATGAACTCTTTGGTTGATGTGGAACCCCAAAAGATTTCCAAAACATGGAGAAATAGTCATAAAGGGACGGATATAGTGGAAAAGAGGTTGAATAGATTTCTCATATCTAAATATGTGATGTTAAGGTCCTGGTGCATTTCGTATTGGGTGTCAGCGAGAGGACTCTCACACCATATGCCAATTTTCCTGAAATTAGTCAAGCCAGGTAAGGCGCAGTCTTTCCCATTGAAATTTAATTATTCATGGTTGCATGAAGATGATTATCAATATAGGGTTGCTAGTGGATGGCTACAATTGTTAGATGATGAGAGATCAACTTTCATGTGTCAATTTGCAAAAAATATGGAAAATATTAATTTGTTGTCCAAGAAATGGATGAGATCCTTTATCGCTCATTCCTAAGCTAGTCTTAAGGAAATTGAGAAATCGTTAGAGGTCTTGCTGGTGGAAAATTTGATAGGGTATTTACCCCAAGAATAATATTTATCATTGGGGGGGATTTTAAAAAGGAAATAGGTGGAGGAAGATAGGTGGAGGATAAAAACCATGGCAATTTGGCAAAAAGAAGGAGATAACA
>JASDQU011246712.1:29547-47546 GCA_032191745.1 Picea mariana | reverse complement strand
GCAATGTTCCAAGCACCATAGCCCTCCGTGACCATCTGCATCTTGAATTTCCAATTAATGAAGTTTGAACCATCTAACTTGTTAGCTTCATTGAGGTAGGTCTCTGTGAGCGGATTCGCCATCATTTCAAGATATTATCTGCAAGTAAATCACCAAGGATATGCAACTTTCTATTGCTATGCCTTTGGATAGCACCAATCCATCTCAATCTCATCTCTCATCTTTCTTAAAAGAAATAAAAAAAAAACTCTATGCATAAAAACTTATGCTCTCATGCTCATTTATAAAAAGCCTCTCATAAAAAGCTCTTAAAAAAGAATTTAAATTTCTTTAAAAGAAACTTTCCTTAAAAAAAAAAAAGAGAAACCCTTTTTTTTAATACATACTCCCTCTTCACCTCTTTATACGCTTTGCTTAAAAAGTATCACCTTTAAAAAAATACATCGCAATTTATAAAGTAATAGAACCCCTTTCCTCATTTAAGTGATATGAAGATGTGGCATCCACTAATCCCAAAAATTCTCACATACCTCCAATGAAAAGCTTATACACAAGAATAGTTTTCTCAAAACAAATACTCACAGTTCCTTTCTCAAAGCTTCACGCATGCATGCAAATAGTGAAATGGGGTGGATCGACCCTCTAGCCTCAACCTACTCTCAGATACCTATTATCCACACTCACCGCACCAGATCTCCATGCTTACGCTACCTCACTCAAAATCCCACTCATGCACCACGATTTTCAACTCCACGTAGCTCTCACGGATCCACCCCATAGAACTCACGCACAGATACAAAACTCTTCAATGGAATTTCAGTAAATGGAGGAATGCACCAGATGGATTTGCTCATGTATCTGATCAAACATTTCTCATGCTATCCATGTCTTCTCCCCCTGGCTCTGATACCAAGATAAAATATGTGAAACAAACACACGGTGAGGCTATGCTCACTTCTGTATTGTTCAATGAAGACGGATTACATCCTTATATAGGAAAAGACTCTACCGAGTTGGTTACATGAAAACTAAAGACAACTAGACTCTTAACTAAGAATTGACTCTTAACATGCCTATAAATGGCTCTCACAACTGAAGGTTATTATTGGTGCTTACAAATGGCGCTTACAACTGGCGCTTACTCCATAATCTCCAAGTCTTTTCTCTACGTCCTATGTACATTATTGAAAACTATAAAACTATAGCACTTATTATCTACAAGACCTCTAAATTGCATGAAATGAAATGTAGTTTTGAGTGTGATCTTCGATTTGTTTATGGATACTTTTCCAACGTGTTTTTTCGACATCACGACTGTCAGTTACAACATTTATTTGTTTCCCATTGTACCACTCAATCTTATGTAATTTTAATTATTTTTTTAATTAAAGATATAAATATAAACAAAGCATTGAAGTACCACACAATGTATGTAAAACCTAATTTTTATAATTTTATCCTAATTTTAATAATTATTTTTAATAAAAGATATGAATATAAACCAATTTTTATAATTTTATCCTAATTTTAATGATTTTTTTTAATAAAAGATATGAATATAAACCAAGCGCTCAAGTACCACACAATCTATGTAAAACCTATTTTTTATAATTTTTCCTATAAAACATATAACAAATTACTTTAAAATGCTATAATAAATATAATAAATAATTAAGATAAGATAATTCAAAATTATATTAATTAAATATTTTTAATAATTAAGATAAGATAATTTAAAATCATATTCAATCAAGTATTTATAGTTATTGATTTTTTCTAACTGTTTATTTTTTAAATTTACATTTTGATATAACAATATATATACAGAATTTTAAAATCATGTTGCACCAAATTTAAGGGATTACACTAATATGATGATTTTATTGTAAGTTATAAAAATAGAGGTGATGGATGTTTATAAGCTCATGAAAGAATATTTTTTGAATATTTACGGACACAACCCGTCATGGTATCAACATCAATGGATTGATAGGTTGAATTGGATGACATGACATGCACAACACAACATCCACAACCCCTAATGGTATAAACATCAATGGATTCATAGGTTGAATTGCATGACATGACATCCACAACACATCAACAATATAATAATAGCATAAAGCACTCAAACACCAACTCCAAGGTAGCTTGGAACTCTTTCCAACATCACATTCATCATTAAGATTTTAGTGAAAACTCGCGCAATGGAATTGCTTGAAACATCTATATTTGTCCATGAATGAATGAAGGTGATCTATATTTATCCATGGTTATTCTTTCATCTAGATATGTGTGTAGGCCTAAACTTATCATATATTCAAGGGAAAATTGAAGAAAAAATGCATGTCTATCCACCATGAGAAATTAGTCATGTGAGCAAAGTTTACCCTTGATAAACTTTCCCATGGAACATACACTTCCACACATTATAAATAAGCACTTGAAATGGGGTCCATATTGCTCATTTTGTTTTTCAATACCACTTATTCTAATATATCATGATAGGTGTGTCCCCTATAAGGTCCTTATATGAAAATCATTCCCATTGTTTCAATGCACAACTTTTATACCTCAACAACGTTCCAAGGCTCACACATAGATTGAATTGTTATTAGTTTGTTTTCATAATCGATAAACCTTCTATATATTCCATCCATTGATGGTCCATACCCTAGTCACACAACTTGAGATATATGTTATCATTTTAGAAACATATGTCATTGATGTTAGAGAGAGCATTGTTATTTCATGATGGCCATTGGTTCCTTTGGATCACTTGTGATGCTAATGAAGTATCTCACAGTTTTTGATGTGCATCATCGGATTAAACATTATTACATTGATTCAATATGCCACTCATACATCTACAAAATTTGATTATTTAAGTCTATGAGCTAAATTTCCCTGAGGATTATAAATTACAAAAGATGTAGGGAACATTTTTTTATAGTGTGTGGAAGAAAAGAATAAATATTAGTACAAAGAAGTGTTTAAGTGATGTAAATGTGGATCAAAGTATGCCTCTTAACCAAACTTTTGAAAGACAATTTTTTTATTATTACAAATATCATCATTCCCCTTGGTTTTTCAATAATTTCAATACTCCATTCATATCCCTCCATGAAATGATTCAAGAACCATTCTCGTGTAACCCGAGTTGTATTATACCTAGGGAGGTAATATGGGGTACCTAGGGAGGTACTCAATGCGAATGTGGTTATGTATTATTAGTGGAGGCCATGAAATGTAAGGTGGACTAGGTCTACTATATTATTAAATAAGACCCATGTAATAGTGTGAACAAAATAAAGGTGAGAAGAACAAAGGTCATTCAATGTAATGTGAAATAGGTCTATTATATTATTAAATAAGGTCCATGTAGAAGTGTGAAGACATTAAAAGTGAGAAGGATTTTTAGAAGGTTCTATCTACTACAATATTCCTTCTCTAGAATTTTTGTTGGAGATAGAGAGAATGTTATATAAAGAAGTGGAAATAATATATTGAAACATAGTGAAGAATATATTTATTGTAGCAAGAAAGGATTTCTTGAGGAGTGTTATCCTTCACTAAGGATTAATATATGGTGTTACCCTACCTTAAGAGTTTTGACTATTTCTTGTGTTCAGTATTTTTGTGAATGGTTTGGTGTATTCTTGGTGAGATTAAAGGTTATTACTGAAGTTATATGTGCATATTTATTTAGGAATTTAACAATTGGTATCATATATTTTTCCTTGGTCAAACAAGGGAATAAATTTTTGGTTCATTTTGCATATTTTTTAAAAGGAAAAAAGGGGCGGCACACTTCACACTCAATTATGAAAATTTCTGCTCACAATTTTTAGAAAATAATTGGATATTTCAATTCCTCCCCAAAAAATACCCAATTTAAAAAAAAAAAATCGATCCCAACAAAGTCGAGGAAGTGAGGTTGTCAACATTTTAATTTCAGTAATTTTCAGGGTTTTTTCAGAAAACGCCACACGACTTGTACAGGAAGTTATAAACCCTAGTTTTTTGTTGAATTTTTCTTCAAAGAAAAAATGTGTTTTATAGGGAACACTAATGACACTATTATTGAATACTATATAAAATGGATGAAGTTTAAATATCCAATATTTTGGTGCTTACATATATGTGATAATTTAAAGATTGATGCTGACATTTGGTGGAAATCTCTTAAAATATAGAGAGATGATGGAACTCTTCAATAAATAATTTGAAAAAGTATTGTTAGATAGGTGGTTTCATGTTAAACAAAAGGATACAGAGAGCACCAAGGGTTTCTTTTCATGTGGGAACTCTATACTATAGGTTCATGGATGCATTCAAGAACAAAAGATTATTATTTGTATTAAAACTAGTTGCCAATAAATTTTTATCAATGTTTAGTTGGTTAATAGATTTCAAGTTACTACAAATAATATCCAAAGAAAACGGGCTGATGATCAAAGTGTTCAATTTTTTAAATATTTGAAGTTGACTATGGATAAGTATGTGTTGCATTCTTAATTTTGTGCCATTGATACGAATGATGTGGATGTTGATCTTGGATATCCTTGGATTCCAACAATTGGTACAATTAATATTAATGTGGAAAAAAAGTTTGTGAAACTTTAGTAAAAGAAAAAAAAAATACATTGGAGGATGTGTCTCTTAATAAGGAAGAAGGGTCGATGGGGGAAAGCAAATAAGTTATTGTAGAGTTTGAAATTGAATACGAGGTAAATTCTACACAAAGACATGAAGTAAATCCCCGGGAAGAAACCAATAAAGAAGACAAGAAGATCATTGAATCAAAGGAAGACCATGTTTCTGAGTTGAACAAAAAAGGACCGATTCCTACAATTGTTGTATATCATCATCAACACTATATAGAGAAACAACAATCATTAAGGCAAAGGCATGAGCATCAACACAATTATTATGAACCAACATGACATCAAAAAGGAAACCAATGAAGAGGTGCATGGAGGACTATCAACACTACATGAGGATATTAGGATAGAGAAACAATTCCATGGCACCACATGCACGATCATGATCAAGATTAAGGTGGAAATTTAGTGGTTGGACATCATGTTTTTCTTCCATTAGGATGGATGGATGGTCATACTTGGTACCAGTTGGTGACATTTATTAGATGGTCATATTGTATGGTTTATTATCAAGTTTAGAGGATGAAACATGTGAAGGGGAGTAGAATGAAATATACCTAGGTAGGTAATATGGGGTACCTAGGGAGTTACCCAATGGGAATGTGGTTATGTATTATTAGTGGAGGCCATTCAATGTAAGGTCCACTAGGTCCACTATATTATTGAATAAGGCCCATATACTAGTGTGAACACAATAAATGTTATATGGATGGAGGCCATTCAATGTAAGGTGGACTAGTTCCACTATATTATTAAGTAATTCCCATGTAATCATTTGTACACAATAAAGGGAAGAAGGATTTCTAAAAGGTTCTACCTAGTAGAATATTCTTTCTCTAGAATGTTCATAAGAGAGATAGAGAATGTTATATAAATAAGTGGAAGAAACATATTGAAGCATAGTGAATAGTATAGTTATTGTAGGAAGAAAGGATTGCTTGAGGAGTGTTATCCTTCCCTAGGGATTAATATATGGTGTTACCCTACCTCAAGGATTTTGACTATTTCTTGTGTTCAATATTTTGGTGAATGGTTTGGTGTATTCTTGTTGAGATTAAGGGTTCTTACTGAATTTATATTTTCATATCTATTCAAGTATTGTTGAATGCACAAAAAAAGCTTCCAATTTTCCTGTCTTAGTGTCTCTCTAAGATGAGAAATNATGTTGTGGAACCTTCTAACCCTGAGTTTTCCATTCACTCTCCCCATATTTTCATTCGTAGTTTCTCTTTTGATCACTTCAAACTATCTCATTCACACTTCAACAAGTTCCCTCTGCCTACGTTGACACATAGCATATCGAAAAAAACATCCTTCTTCCACCGTCATGTTGGAGGACCATTGATTTCTTAGCCTATACATAATCCACATCCCTTCAAACTTGGTTGATGCACCAACATGACTCCACTAAAATTCACTAACGCACATATTTACCATCAGTGAAGTGCACGCAATCAATGTTGACACACCAATAGTGTCCATGTGATTATCTTCGTCGGATGCACACCTTTCACCAGTTGAATTCCTTCCACCTGCACCGATACATTTCATATTGACAACACTCCCTCCATTTTTCTTCGTTACGTTGTTGCTCAACAAGGTTCATCTCTCCCTCACCGATGCACTAGAAGTTTGTTAAGGCATAAATTGTGGCACATTACCCCTTAATTGGGGAATATTACATTAGTATTGTTATTTTATTTATGTCGGCTTGGGTCCATTAGTTGTAATTGTACCTCCTAGTCTCCTATATATACAAAGGAGACATTTTCATTTTGACTCATCTTGTATTTTTTTAATTCATATGATCTATAAGGAGGTTTCCCCCTCGAAGAGGCCTATTATCTGAATTACTCTCTTTGTCAAGGCGTTGAGTACTTATTCTCAGGTTTTTATGCTATTTTGATATTTGGTTGTTAACATTTGGTGACTTTGGCATATAGTTTTTTCTCCTTTAGTAGTTGTATCACCTTGTCTACATGTCGACTATGATATTCCTAAGAATTTCTATAGATTAGTATATCATTAAAAAATACTAACACAAATTTTCAAAGGAAGTGATTGAAAATGGAATTCATCAACCCTTTGAATGTGGAAGGTGCATTCGTAAGGCCAAAGAACATGGAAAAAAATTCATAATGCCCTTCATGAGTTCTGAATGTTGTTTTTGGAATATATTCTTCCTTCATTCTAATTTGATGGTACCCGGAATGAACATCCAACTTTGTGAAGTAGATTGTTCCATGTAGTTCATATAACAATTCATCAATGATATTTGTTTTTTAACATTGTTGATGAATTTATCGCTCCCTTCATCGAAACATGAACAAAAGGATGTTCACCCCTCATTGTGGTAGAGCATAGCGACAAATATATTTTCCCTCTTACCAACATTGAATAGGTCAGTATGTCCCACCTTCATTTTGTGGCATGTTTCATCCTCCTCTCAGCTCAGATCTTTATTGTTGCACTCATCGATCATTCTTCTAAACATTTGTGGTGACTAAGAGATTCATTCATAATTATAAAATTGGTTACTAATCACCTACCATACCAGACCTACTTCATATTACACTCGTAATCAAGTTTGTGGTGTCACCAATAGCTTTCATCACGCTCATCATACTGACTTTTTTAGTTTGCATTTCTTGAAAATTTTAACTGAATTTGGATTGTGAAAGAACTTTCTAGCATCGTATGGGTTAAAATCAACACATTTTTGTCTTTCATTGGCTCTAAAACACACTTTGGAATAAATTTGGTCCTCCAAGCTCTGAAACAGTACTAAGCGCTCTCAACGTCAGTTCGTTGTTTTGGCGGATTTATAAATTTTGTCTACTGATGCATTACCTTAGTTTCAGTGGATGAAAAAAAATCCTATATAACATAGATAACATAACAATAGACATAATGTAATTTGGGTGAATTTTCATGGAAAGCGACACCTGAAATTTCATTAAAAAATGCCTTGAGCGAAAATTTGTGGTGTCCATAAAAGTGAAGTTTTTATCCCCGAAACAAGCTAGTTGGATTATTTCTGCTATTTTTATTCCAGCCCAACTCAAGGAATAAAAATATGATGTCTTCGGGAATAGAAACTTATCACCTAAGGTGTCTTGTCCAAACTAACCTCATTGGTCGTTACACAATTAGAATGCTTGAATAGAACAATTAGTAGGCTTTATGGAATCACGTTTCCACTTTGCTCATGGCACAAAAGATGGTTCCCCAATCAAAGGCCATATGAGAAAATTATAAGTGTTTGAAACATCCTCCAACAAAGTCTGCATAAGATTTAATGGTTGTCATCTCCACACGAAAAAAATTTATAAATGCCTCGGGAAAAAAGTTTATGTCTAGAAAATTGATTTAATGTTAACGTTTGAAATATATGATTGTACATATTGTATATAGTAGATGTTAAAATCAATAAAACAAATCCATCATATGGGACTACTACCACGCATGTGGATGAGGAAAAAAACCCAACACAAGAGACCGAGTAGTCGGAAGAGGACATAGAGAAAACATAATCCGACACATTCAGGGAAAAGGGCCACAATAGGACGAACATGCCACAGATTCAGCACAACAGGGCCTAGATCTAGAAGTATATCATGACAAAGACCTCCAAGGCATACCATACATTGGGGTGTCATCCCCGCAAGGGAATAAGAAGGCACGAGATGATAGGAGTGTGAAAGGAATATTGTGCACATAGGAGGAATTGGAAATCATGATGCCAAAGATACCTAAGTGAGTGAAGGATGAGAATGAGATGGTCGGAGGAGTATATACCATCAAATACTCTGATCATGATGTTGCAGACATAGTCAAATTCCCATATTTGGTGCCATAGAACTATTTTGAGGGCAGAGGAGAAGGCCCATTAGGTGCACCACTATTGGAGAATGTGCAGTGGGTCTTGGGGCTCTACAACATAGGAATAATGAATTTACTAGATATACCACACTTTGGGCATGGTAAACACATCAATGGATGTATGAAGCAAATCCTAGAAAGGGTGCATGGAGGAATTCTATGGATGGATAGGCCAATACCTATCAATGTTGATTTGATCATAGAAATCAAAGGACTACGCACAGATAGGGAGAAGCTAGAGAAGTACTTAGAGGAAAAAATGAAAGAAAAATCCATCTCCAACGAAATAAAGACAAAGTATGGCATGGAGACAGGTACCAGGGGAATCAATATTAGTGACATAAACGATCCTACAACAAGGATTGCGACAAGGATGTTAGGTTATAAATTAATGCACAAGTGCATAAAGGAGGAAGTACCTGCAGGAGTGGTAGGAGCTCGATGAATTGAGACCCTTATCTACTTAACTGATTCTTGGAGGATTGCAAGGAAATGCAGGATTGGGGATCTGCATTCCACTTCTCATGGTTGCTCATCCTCATTTCCTTAGTAGGATGGAAAGAACCAAAATAAAATATGTGACTACAGAGGACAAGAAAGTGTGGCACAACCTGCTACACGTCACTTTAAAGAAAAGAAAACCCAAAGGCAGAAAAATAAACAATGACATATTCACTTTGTACTTGACGGAGATCCAAAATCGTTTAGCAGATACATGGAAGAATTTCCTAGAAACTGTCTAGGAGTCTAGACAAATAGAAAATTTCAAAGCATCGTGCCATAGCATGTGGCTACAGGAAAAGAGGGATCCAACCAAGGAGTGGCTATAGTTGAGTTACTACGCGACGATGAAAGACATACATATGGAGTTCAAGGAGTGTCCTAAGGAGTGGAAACTACTAATGATCCCCAAAGCAGTGCCAACACTACAAAATGAGATGCAGAGTAGAGAAATCCGCGCACAACAAACAAACAGGAACGATGCCAATAATAAGAAGAATGTCGCTCAGGGGAAAGTGGGGACTGTTGAAACAGATCTTAAAATCTTTAATCCTTAAGGCCTAAATTTTTTAACTTTTGTGTTTTTCGGGTTTCATCTTTCTTAAAATAAGAATTTCGTCATGTCTAAATTCGCGACGTATTTTTATCAGTTATTTTTTGAATAAATACAGGAAAAAGTTTACAAAAATATAGGTTTTTCCAACGCTCTTTGAAATTATTTAAAAGGAGTTTAATTTTAAATTTGCGAGTTTTTCATTTAAATGTTAAAAAATTGGGATTCAAGGTTTTCCGTAAACAAATGATTGATGCAAATTGAATCATGAAACCCCGATCTCTGATTTCCCGATGCATTTAAATCTTAAGTAAAATCAAGAATTAATCTAATCTCTTCTAAGAAAGATTAAGAGTCAAATAATTATTTCGTGATTTCGGCATTCGTGGTTCTGTAAGAGCCCGTCTCCTGTCATCATATTTCCTGAAATCCCGATTTCAGAAATCCTGATAGATTAAACTAATGATGTTTTGGCCCTAGTCATGATTATTCATTTAATTAAGATCAGTTAAAACCTATTTTGAAAAATAAACAAGCCATCGTGAATTCGCGATTCCATGAGAGCACGTCTCATGTCATCATATTTCTCGAAATCTGGATTTTCGAAATCTCGAAAGGGTCTAATTTCGATTAATTAACATGCTAAAAATGTTTAAATCTTAAATAAAACATCGCTATTTCGTGATTTCGCAATTTCGACGATCAGGCTTTTTCGATGACATACCTTTCAACATCAAGATCGTTGAAACCCCGAAAATGATGTTTTTAGATTTAATTCATAATTAACACTAATAAATCCTCCTTCCAAAACAAGTTTAAAGTTAATCTTTCTTTGATTGTTCATTAATGCGCCGTTGTCCGATTAAGTAAGTTTCTATTTTCATTTGAAAATGCCAAGAACGCCTAAGTACAGACATTAAATGCATATCTCCGAAAATATTTTTTCCATTAAGAGATTTAAGTTCGCGACAGATGTACAAATCTCATTATTTTTATGATATATTCAAAGTAAACGTTCGAAACGTCTGTATTTTCATTTTAAAGATGAGCTTATTCATCCACTTTATGTGACAGGTTCTCAAGTCAAACGCAGAGCTATGGCACCTAAAAAAGCATCAAAGAAAAATGAAGAACCACAGGAAGGTGATATTCTCTCGGATACTACTCCACATGCCATACACTCCATCAAAGCATGGGCTCAAATCTCTGAATTGCTAGAGGATGAGTTAAAGTATGCAGACCATGATTCTAAAAATCATCTATGGGACGTTGTAGAGTCTGAACTTCATAAGGTTGTTGCGCATCTGAGGCTGGTGCCATATACTGAGATGGTCGGCTAGGCTCTGGATAAGGTAGATATCCCAACAAGAAGTATTCAGAATGAGCAAGGAGCTATTGTCGACACATTTTGGCCTGAGCACATTCAAGTAATGTATAAACTATTGCCAAATTATAAACACACCTTTAATGCTGAATTTTTAGCTGAATTTCAGAGAAAAGAATGTATTGAGGTAGACCAGACATACCCCGACATGATTAAAGGATGGGCAAGGTCTGAAGCAAAGTTTAGGGCTGATTCTCATGGAATTTATGCTACACCTTCCTTAAACGAATATATGGTTTATGTAGCCATGATGTTATGCAGACTTTTTGGGAGAAAAGATCCCTATCACATTCATGCAGACTGGGTACCCTTCTTAGAAGAAGCTTCAAATAGAAATGGTTTTAACTGGCATAAAATTTTATCGAATAAACTGATGCAAGAAATTTTAAATTATAATGCAACCAAGTCAAAGGGACAACTAGTGTCTTTTTATATGTCTACATATATTATGGATGCCATCTATTTTATGACCCCATTTCCATTAATGAATTGGAGTTGGAGTGTTTCCTGCCCAGAGCCTATTCATAAATACCACTCAACCCTCTGGGAAGAAAATGATAAAGAATCATTTTATGAAGTTTGTCATTTTGTCATTATTCCTATGCACAAATTATTTTCTGGATGCAACCCTCTCGCATTTCTAACGTAGTCATAGAATGTCTTAAATATGTTTCTGATTTGTTTATTGAGGAAAATTTTTCATCTGTTAGAGTCTATGGTTGTTCCATTCCTCCTCACGCACTCCCAAAATTCTTACCAGACAGAATGATATGCAGAGAAGTAGCTCATTAGTTAGCCAAGGGTGGTATTGGATTGGAATTAAAAGCACTTCAGAAAAAAGCCTGACCATCCTTCCCTGTTCATGTCAGGAAATTTACTTTATCAAATTTAGGACATTCTAAGGTAGAGACCATGTCATTGGAAGAAGTGAAGTTAGTAAATATTGAACACAGAAAATGTGACCCCTACCAAATAATAAGTAGGCATTACATACATTGCAATTTAAAGGCATATGAATATGAAGTCTCTGTTTATGATGATATTTTTAAAGATGTTAAGTCTTATGAGGAAGTGTTTAATAGAGTCCAGGCCTTGCCACCTGACTCACAGGCAAAATTTGCATCTTTTCAAAGTCATAGGCGAAGCTGGCTACCTAAAATTTTATAGGGTGAAATTTCGACCCCATTGCCAGAGCAGGAAGAAACCCCTCCAAGGTTTGAAACTAATACTCAGGGTAAAGCAAATGACAAAGATAAGTTGAAGGATTCTGAAATACCTCCTCAAAACACAGGGGGTTCTCAGATAAAAGAACCAGGGACAGAGAAAGGAAAAGGATTGGAAACAAATCCAATAATTCTTGACGATGTTCCAGAAAAGATAGGAGGAACAGCTTCAACTAAAATTGGTAGTCCTATCACCTCTTTAACTCCATTACAGTCAACTTTTGGAACCCCTCATGAAGGAGTTTTATATGTCAGTGACTTAGAGCCGATTTCAAGAGATGAAATCCCCTCATCGGATTATTTTTTCAGCAAAAAGCGAAGAGCAGTCAAGGATGGAGAGTTTGCTACAGAATTAGCAGGAACAATGGGTGCTATAGCATCATCTAATATGTATTCTGTAGGAAATTTAACAACTATTCTTCAACAGAAGCATCAAACAATAATCCAGTTGAAAGACAAGCTAAGAGAAAATAAAAGAAATATTAGTTGGGCAATACAGAAGGGTCTAGAACAAGCTAGACTCAAAGATATGCAAGAAATCCAAAAGTTAAATAAAGACTTGGATGAGGCAAAACACTTAATATAGGTCACATAAGAACGGTTTGAAAGCTGGGAGAAGAAAATAAAAATTTGCAAGACAAGATTATTTCTATTGCTAACCAGGTAGTTGAACTTGAAAATTTCAGGACACAGGCATCAGAGATATATGTAAGAATAGAGGAGGAGCAACATAAGGTGTTATCAAATCTGGAAGTTATCCAGAATTATTTTCAGGAATCAAATAAATCTTTAGTGAATGTGTTCCAGAAAGAAAGGGAGGCGAAAGCAACTAGGACAACTTTTCAGAAAGCAGTGGCTTTCTCATCAAAGGAAGAAATTGGAAAGACTCGGAAATTATCTATTTCTGAACAGGTAAAAGGGGATATAATGATTAAAGTATGGGAAACAAAGCTAGACGAATATAAATGAATCACAAGAGAAGTTAATAAATATTTCCAAGGAATCTTCGATCTCTTTGAAAAAGATTCATTAAATATTGGAACAGATGGTTGTTCTAGATTGTTAGGAGAAGTCAATATTGCTAAGCACTAGCTTAAGTTTAGAGAAGAGTTAGAAGAAAAGAAAGAAGAGATTTCGAACATCAAATTGATCAACATAACAGAGATAAATAAGTGGATGGTGACTTCAAGTTTAAAGTTGAAAACTGTTAAATTCATAGAAAGAATGATAGAAAGTCGGTTGCCCGAATTACAGAGGAGATTTTTCTCATTTGAAGCAAATGAGATACCTGAAGCTCCCAAGATCTTAGTAAATTTATTGGGAAAATGTGTTCAGTGTGTTGATGTAGAAAAGGAAAGTTTGTCAACGCAAGCTTGAAACCTTTTTTTTTTAAATGTTTTTATTATTAGATATTAAAAAGAAATTGTAAACGGTTGACATTATCTTTATGTAACCATAATATTAGGAAGTTGGTTAATGACCAATGAGAAAATTTGATGAAAATGTATAAATATAGTTTCTAGAGGCTGAGAAAGGGCTTCACAAATTTTGGAGAGAGCCATTTTTGTAATATCAGCGTTGAAATACATCAGAATATAAATCGCAAACGAGATTCTGGATCCTGCAACTTTGTAGCTATGTGTCTTCTCCTCGTTTAGTATACTTTGTTAAAATATTCCTTTAATGTTTTCTCTAACAAGTAAATCAATTTGAAGTTATATACATTGTTGAGTTATATTTCGGATTGGTTTGGATGTCAAATGATTTACAGTTTTTCCTCTGAAATTACTTTTAGTTATTTTAAGATCTGTAAAACCTTTGTGCCTTAATACTTAACTCTTGTTAGAAACCTCGTTTTTCTTTCATCACTGTCTATTGAAATATAAGATTCTTTCTTGATTAAATCCTTATATTTCTATGTAGTGTTTATTTGTTGTTTATAATCCTTGAAATTGTTACAAAACCAGGAAACGACCTTGAATGTGTTTACATTACTTTTTTAGATTTTAAAATTGTTTTCCTCGATCTCATCTCTGGAAATCTAAAGTAACAAATTGATTAAAAACCTTTTATAAATAAATAAATATTCATCCTCCATGATTGTTCCAAGTGTTAGAAAACCCAACATTGAACCCGGACTCCAAGATCAAACTATCATCACTTTAAACCTATTTAACACCATTTTACAGACAACAACCAACCGGGTAGAGCTAAAATGATCATGAGCTACTATTGAGCATGACATTAGCATCCAAGAACAACAAGAAGCAAGACAAAGACAGTTGAGAAACTGATTTTTCCTTAACCTTCTTTAAAATTCCTTTTTCTAAATCATACCTTTAAAATCATTTACGGATGCCTTGACGGTATGTTTTATATCCTTAAAACATAAATTCAGGAACAACATCTTTTTGGAACCGTTGTTGGGGAACGAAGAAACGAATCTTTTCCCTGGGAAGAACGACATTGACATTTTCTGTTGTTGGTAGTGAACAAGAACGAAAAACCTTCTAAGGCTAAAATATTTTTCACTTGGTGACTCCACACTGAATAAACTGGATAGTAGCCACAAGAACACTAGATAAAACCCAGATAGTAAATAGACCTCACCAGTCTCTGATCCAGAAAAAATTTTAAAATCATGAAAATCACCTAAACAAATCTTTTTATTCACATATACTATAGATCATCCTAACTTTACACAATCAAACTCATCGGAAACTCTTGAAAGATCATTTTCACTTCCCCCCTTATTTGATACTTTCTCATTTCCTAAAGTTTCTTCTCTAGATTTTTGGGAATCTTCTCCTCACACTGTCCAAACTTTAGTCCCAAATCTAACCATGGCTGCATAAGGAGGTGTTGGAGCTGGAGGTGGTGCCCCTGGAGGTGGTCAAGTACCACTTCCTAGGATTTTCACTAAAGTGGCTGCTAGATATGCTCCCCTTGTTCGTCCTGTTCCTCTTCATGATCTTCCTGAGAACTATATGAAAAGCCTTCCGAAATTTACAGGGGAAGGTGATTTGACTTCCCAAGAACATATAAACTTTTTCAATCAATTTACAGACATACTCAGAATATAACATGAAGATGTTTATTCTAGATTACTTGTTCAAACTTTTGAGGGACAAGTGAGGACTTGGTTCTGATCCTTACCTGTTGGATCATTAAGATCCTATAAAGAACTTGAAAGTGCATTTATCAAACAATGGGGAGAGAGGATGGATCACCTCTACTATTTAACCAAATTCGGAGCCCTCGGAAAGAAAAACTCTGAGTCAATTCTAGAATTCACACATAGGTTCAATAAGTTGTATAATAAAATTCCAGTTGAAGTTAAACCTTCACAACCTGCAGCAAAAGTAACTTTTGTTGGTGCTTTTGACCCCGCCTTTGCTTTATTGTTGAGAGAAAGGAGATCAATAGATATTTCTAAAATGCAGGATGATGCGCTTGAGATCGAATCCAATATGATGGCATCAGGAAAACTTAAATCAAAGACTGAAACTGGAAACAAAGAAAATGAAAAATTTAAAGAACAAGGTGGACCTTCAGGGTCATGAAAATCCTCTGGAGATAGAATAGAAGAGATGGCTAGGGTCATTCGAGAACTTTCAAACAAGATTTCAAAAATGTTGCTGATGATATTATTGCTGAATTACAAGGAAAATATAATTTGAGACCAAGAAATAAAAATCTTCCAAATGTTCCGACAAAAAAGAATTTTCCAAGAAATGAAACTGATGAGGTAACTCGAAAGGTTGCAGATAAATAGTCTACAAAAAGAAACACAGCTGATATACTACCTATACAGTCAGAACCAGTAGGAGCACCCCCTGTGAAGACACAAGCTCTGATAAAAGAAAACAAGGTCACATCTCAACGCAAAATTGAGAAGAAAGGTATGGATGCCCCGAACATTGAAAATGACAAGGCTCTAGGAAAATTTAATTTGGAAAAGGAAATAAATAAATCAAAATTCTTATTCCCCTTGTTGAGTTAGCTAAAAATCTTGTATATAGAAAACAAATCGCTAAAATGATTAATTTTTCCGAAGATGAAACCCAGGTCGACGCCATCAACTTAGAGGATGAAAAACCTATCTTACTCTTTGGTCCACATGTCGAAGGTGCAAGAGACACAGTAGCTCCTTTTTACATTACATTAACCCTGTTTGACCACCTTCTCCGTAACTGTATGTTGGATTCTGGTGCTTCCCACAATATTATGCCAAAGGAAATAATGGAAAAACTTGGTCTTGAAATCACAAGACCCTATGGTGATTTGTATTCTTTCGATTCAAGGAAAGAAAAGTGCATAGGTATGATTAAAGACCTAGTGGTAGGTTTGGCCCAAATACCTGTTAAAACTATTCTTATGGATGTAGTAGTCACTGAAATTCCCCCAAAATATTGTATGCTATTATCTAGATCATGGGGTGCTAAGCTTGGAGGATCTCTCCAACTAGATATGACTTATGCTACAATTCCAGTTTTCGGAGGCCAATTCACTCGTCTTTACAGAGAGACTAGGTTAGCATTTATTGTAGGTGACCCGACAAACGCTAACAATCATCCAGTTTATATTGCCAACTAAGATTTAGGAAATTGTATATTATCTTTAGATGGTGATTTTGAAGTAGATGTAGATGACAAATGTATAGAAGAAAAAATTGAAAAACAAGAAATAGAGAAAAATGTATATAGTACTGGTGTATGGAAAATGTATTTTGATGGTGCTTCTTCCTGTGTTGGAGCTGGGGTAGGAACACTTCTTATCTCTCTCGATGATCAATTTGTTATTCATTTTTCATATAGGCTCTAGTGGTATATAGATTGTACAAATAATGTATGTGAATATGAAGCTTTAGTGCTAGGACTAGAAGCTGCTAGAAAGATGAAAATTAAGAAACTCGAAGTATTTGGTGACGCAGAGTTAATTATAAAATAAGTGAATTGGCAATATCAGGCTAAGAATCCTAGATTACGGTCCTATAGGAATTGTGTCTGTGATTTAATCGAGAACTTCTTCACATCTATGAATTTTCATTTCATCCCAAGATCTGAGAATCAACAAGCTGATGCTTTAGCCAAAGCTACATCAAGTTTTACACCCCCGACTGCTTTTAATTTAAAATATCATATACAAATGAGACATCGCCCTTCAATACCAAATAATATACAACATTAGCAGGTTTTTGAAGATGATGAGCAACTTCGAAATTTTCTATAATCATTAGATGAATTTGCAGAAACACATATCGATCAAGAAAATCAAAATGATCCTATTTGGATCATGCAAGAAGGGGAGGATTCTAAAGAATTTCACGATAAAATTGCAAACCACCGAATTCTCGTTCTCAAGAACAACCAAATCCCCAAGGGTCTAATCCCTTTAGAAAGAATTTTTAATCAAGATGACATCCCTTCTAAAACTACTCTACAACCTCAACCAGACGAGGTTGAAGATTGTAATATAGGAACTAAAGATAACCCCTGAATGGTTAAACTATCCAAATATTTATCAACAGAAAACAAAAACAAATACACAAAGCTGTTAAGAAAATATAAAGATGTTTTTGCATGGTAGTACGAAGAATTGAAAACATATGACACTTCTGTAATTGAACATAAAATACCTCTAAAACCGGGTGTCAAACCTTTTAAACAAAAACTCCGACAATTTAACCCTATTTTATTATGTTTTGATTTCAAGAATCTTAATAAATCTTCTCTTAAAGATAATTATCCTCTACCTAAAATGGACCATGTTCTTGAAAAAGTAGTAGGGGC
>JASDQU011246708.1:3405-14338 GCA_032191745.1 Picea mariana | reverse complement strand
TTTTTATAAAAATTTTAGTATCATTAAAAATCATAAAAAAAACATTGGTAAAAAAAAAACGATTTAGAAAAAATGAGAATAGTTGGAAAAATAGGCATTTAAAAATATATATATATATTGATTTAGGAAAATTTCAAAGTCATTCAAAAAACAAGCATTTTAGAAACAAAATGTGGATCCATTATAGATAAGAAGATTTAAAATATCAAAAAACTACCTCAAAATGAAAAGGGGTGCTACCGGTAGCACCATTTTTCAAAATGTGGTAAAAATGGGACCCTTGAAAACACGAGAAATTGACAAAGTTCTCGCTAAGTTGGTAATATTATTCAGAAGGGAGAAGTGATTCTCTAGTGCATCTCCATTGATGAGCAGGCAATTGATATTTTGAAAAAGCCTCTATTCAAGATAAAGTTTGCATACTTGAGGGACAAGTTGGGACTCATGGAGATTTCTCCCTTGGTTGAAAGGGAGGAAATGAATTCCTCGGTTGGAAGGGAGTGTTGATATATGGCATCATGGATAGTCAGTGTGTTGGTGGACAAAGATTATCCATTTGGAGAATGGTCCAGGTTGACATATTGCTGATCGGTATAATGCTAGTACAACTTAGATATGATGCTTCAACATCATGCTAGTACAACTTAGATATGATGCATTAGCATCATTCTAGTACAACTTAGAGATGATGCATATGTTTGAGTCTCATCATGCTAGTACAACTTAAATATGATGCAATAAAATCATGCTAGTACAACTTAGAGATGATGCAGATGACTTGCATCATGCCAGCAAAGCTTAGAGATCATGCAAATGACTCACATCATGCCAGCACAACTTAGAGATCGTGCATTGACACCTTGCTAGTACAGCTTAGAGATGATGCACATCATGCTAGTACAACTTAGATATGATGTAGTAGAATCATTATAGTATGAATTAGAGATAATGTAGACGGTACTCCACATCATGCCAATACAACTTAGATATCATGCATTCACATCATGCTAGTACATCTTAGAGATGATACAGTGGAGAGGATGGTTCTTGTAGCCATTGTGGGGCATTCAACATCTATTAAGACAATCATTCTTATAGAACGTATATCCAGATTATAAGAATGGTCCTTGTATCACTCTGAGTGACTTATGCGAGACACTCTATTGAGTGTGTTGAGTCCAACACATGAATTATTCAACACCATGCCCGAATAATCATATGGAGTATGGCCTCAAGAGATTATGTAGATGATGATATATTTTGATTTCAGGATGCTATCAGATGATATTGATAGTGATGATGATGCTCATGATCATGAAATATCTTGTGTGGCTATGATGGTGCTACATGTATATGTGTTTGAGAAAATTACAGTTAATACCTCCCTAGATAGGAGGGAGTGTTGATATTATGGTAGCTTCGGGAGGTATCAACCTCCATGTGTAACCTTTGACTATATTAGAATATTATGGAAGCTATAGAAATCATAAACATATGTGTAGAAACCCTAGAAGACAAGTCGACTTAGTAAAATAATTAATATTAAAGTATTACTCTTGAAAAGGAGAAGTTGACCTAGACAAGTGACAAGGTGCACTATAAATAGAGGGTGCTTGAGATCATTTGGACACACACTCACTCACAAGATCACACCAGACATGTGGTGCGCAAGTCTATAGCAGGAGTGAAGCTGCAATGACTGCAGCTAGGTATTGGTCTTGGTTTATGATTTTGGTACTTTTCACTTGGTGTGCTATCTTTGAGAGAGAGGTTCACTCTCTCTTGGTTATATGTTGGGTTTGGTACTTCTTCTAGAATCATTATATATGTCAAAGGTTACAGTGCTCAGAGGTGGTTGTGTGCTTATGGTTGGGTGAAAATATTGTGATATTTTATATGGTGAAACGAGCACATCAAATATTTTAACAAGATCTTGCACTTGAGGACTTAAGATATATTTCTTTCTTGGGAGTGTCCTCTTGCAAATAAGTCATTTTTGCTCAACTGGACCACATCACCAAAATTTAAAGTAGTTGTATTACTAGCTATGGCCACAAAAAGAGCATCTCATGAGTATGGTAAAAAGAATAATAAAAAGATACACTTATATTCATTAGAAATTTTAATATCAATAGATAATAGTTGACTTACCACAATATTGAAGGATTTTATATGCTTTGTCACCGAGTGTCCATATTTCATCCTTAGCTTATACAACTTCTTCCACGGGAAAAATTTATTTACCAGGGACTTTGAATAATACAAATCCCCTAACTTATCCCATAATTCCTTGGTTATAGCTTCCCGTGATACACTCAGTAATACCGAAAATGAGAGGCACAATTGAATTGTGCTCTTCTCCTTCTGGTCCAACTTTTCCAAGTATTTTAGTGGCATTCTTGTTGGTGCAATACCTGGATCCACAATGATCCATTGATATTTTTTCTCCAATAGAGATTCCATATTGAGATTCCATAGCTCAAAATGTTTCCCATTAAATTTTCTCGATATATGTGTTGGACAAGAATTTTGGATGCAATTCTGAGAAATATCCTAAGGGTTTAGGAGATGTGCAGTAGTAGAGGAAAGAAGAGAAGGTAGGAATAGAGTGCATAGTAAAGATGCATCTAGGATCAAAGTTCACATTAAAGGTGCATCCAATATCAGAGTGCGCAGTAAAGGCACATTTGGAAACACATAAGAAGATAAAGAAAGGAAATAAAAAAGAAAAATAAATCAACGAGATAAAGTAGTAAAATTAGCATGTAGACGAAAAGGAAGGAAAAGAAGCATGTAGGCACAAAAGCAGGAAAAGAACACATGAACTATGTGTTTTCATGAGTTTTAACAAGTCATGATGAGATTTCATAGGGTTTTGGGATAAACTTGTAGGGTCTTTATCCCTAAACTCTATGTATAAATATGTAATGGGTTGGGGAGAATAGGTTGTTGAAGAATATGATGTTGTTGTGTCCGCTAAGAGAATAGGAAAAAAATGAGAGAGATTTTATGTATAAAGGTTTAGGGGAGAGTTTGAAGAGAGAGGATTGCACTACATAGCTGCTAGGTAGGATGGGGAATTATATCATGATGTGTCTATTGTAGCATAGTGTCCAAGCCTAAGATGAATTGCATAAAGAATAATAAAGAGACAACTGTTGTGGACGTAGCCCAAGGATTGGGTGAACCAAGTTAAATTATATGTTTGAATGTGTCTAGTTATATAATTGATCATGGATATTATGTTTATGCATGACTAGATCTAGCTCTATTTGTTATATGGGTGATGCACAGTAATTATGAATGTTCTAGTGAATTGTCTATGTCGCAATATGCATTATAATGGTTCTTTTCAATTGGGTTTACTAATTAATCAAGGGATAAGAGACACATAATATTGCACACAAGGTATATAATTATCAATGAACATGTTGATGACATCACATCCCCTCATCTCTATAGAAACTTGGTTCCTGTAGTCCCAATAGATACCTCAGGTGAGACTTTACTTACATGAAGGCAATGTCAAAAGGGTCGGTATCTGTTGGGTTTTATTGGATACTGTTGGCCCTCGAACAAGTTTTGAGTATTCTTTGTCATGTTTGACCTAATTTTGGGACTTCAATAGGCTGTCGAAGGTGAAGCGCAATACAAAGCGAAGATTGCAGGATCTTAACCCCTTTTAGGGCCCTTTTTGGGATTTAGGATTATGTAACAGGTATGGAAATGTCAGCCCATGGGTTCACCCATGCTTAGGCCTATTTTGGATGTATAAATAGATGCTAAGGCGATGTAGTGAAAAAAATGAATGGCTGAGTGCTACAGTTAGATCTATGTGATCAAGAGTTGTAAGTGCTTTGGTGCATATTGTGTGAGATTTGCAGAGCTAAGTGCAAGTCATTGTAAGAGATTGTGGAAGGCTGCGTTCTTAGATCTACTCAGGGAAGGAGGATCTAGTGAGCTGCGCAGATCTCCTGTCCTCTATGGAGTAGGGTTTTTGAGGCTCTGTGCATGTAACCTATTGAAGAAGCTAATAAAGAAGAGAAGATTTGGTGGACGTAGCCCCAGGGTGGGGGTGAACCATGTACATGTTGTGTTTCTTTGCTTTGTGCAATGTTTTGATGTGCTTATATGTTAATGTGCTTAGCACTTTAATATAGATGAATGCTATGTCGATGCTTAGTGCTTAATAGTATGGATGAATGTTAGATATGACCTATATACATGTGCTTAGTGTTGAATTTGTTAAGATATGATCTGTTTCATCATGCTAAGTGTTGTTAGATGCTAGATCTGGTTGAATACTATGTTGTCTTGTAATTAGGGTTTAAATGTGTTGTAACTAAGAACTAATTATTGATAAATATAACTGTTGAGTGCTCTATTAAGTGATTAGAATCACATATTTGTGTCCCAGCTAAGGTTACAGACACTAGAGTCTTGAAACCACCCCTGACTCTACCTTAGGTGAGACTTCATCTTTTTCACAGGTGTTGTTGAAAGGGTCGGTAGTTAGTGTCTTTTTGGTGCGTTGTTGTAGCGTTGAACCCTAGTTCTGCCCCTGTGGCAACAAATGGTTCCATTGTTGGGACCTGAAACTGTGATTGTTGGGAACTGAAGAAGAAGAATATTTGTGCGAAGATATGACCGGAAACTATGATTGTTGGGAACTGAGGAAAAAGAAGCTTTGTGAAAAGACCTGACCTGAAATTGTGAGATCTCCGTGAGTAGATGTGTCTCTCTAGTGTGCAGTATTCTACTTGATTTGTGAAGCTCTTTTCTAAAGAAAGAAATCTTATCTGAAGAAAAGAGGTAAGATCTGAACGCTTTGTGCTCTGATAAAGGTAAGAATAGTGAAAATTTTTAAGATCTTGAAGCTTTGTTCTCTGCTGAAGATAAGATTAGTGGAAATTTTTGTTTCTAAAGTATGGATCTAGGTATGTTTGATAAGATTTATCCTAGCTTGAAAACTAGGGAACTGATAGAAGAAACAGTATTTGATATGAGTAGATCTGATAAGAATAATGAAAGATATCTTATACCTATGCATAGAGAGATTGTTTGGACTAACAAATGGATGCAGAATCCTAGAAATAATTTTTTTCAGGTTAGCTACCATGATCCTAGTGTGCATTATAGGAGAGGCTAGGGATAATTTAAAAGAAAGAGGGGATTAACCCTTTGTTACATTTGTAGAAGACCAGGACATCTGGTTAAGGAATGCCCTGGTAGAAGACCTAGTTTCCTATGTTGCAAAGCTCTGAACTATCAAGTATTGGATTTCCCTAGAATGATTTCTAAGGTTCAAAGAATGAATATGAACCAAGAAAACCCTAAGGCAGATCCAGAAACTGAGATTATGAAAGAACCCCATAAAGTATCAGATAAAGTATTACTACAGATGAAAGAAAACCTAAATGATCACCAACATGTCAGTTTATCGGAGGTATTTAAATAAAAAGAGTACATTCAAGCAATAATAAGAGACTTTGACATTGACTGTGTTCTGGATGAGGAAACATAGGAGAATATCATGACTGAAAGAACTTGGGAAATTCTAGGAAAGCCTGCTATGATTCCTTCATTGGGAGGAATAGGATTATTCAGAGGAAATATGATAACCCTATGTGAAAGACTTACCAGGATATCTATGAGTTCTCATGGAACTTTGACAGAGAAAGAAATTGAAGTTGTTAAATTTATTGAGAACGACACTCCATTTGCTATGTTATTAGGAAAATTGTGGATTGTAAAAGATCATGCTAGAAGGAAAGAAGAAGAAATCCTAGAGTAGAAGAAGTAAGAGTTAAAATATTTCATGACTAGGAGGATTGCACACTTGATTCAAGAACAGGAGAACCAAGCGAATCTATTTCCAACTAAAGATTTGGATGTCGAAGTTGGAAGAACTTTAGAAGACCCACAAAAGACTGAAGTACTTATTCCAGGTATAGATGAAGTATTACCCTTGATTTCTAGGAAGGTTACTCTACCAAAAGAAGATAAGAATTAGAATGGAAAAAGGAATCCCGAGACGAAGCTCACTGGAAAGAAGGCTAGAAAACAAAGTAAGAAGAGAGCTAAGATTGAAAAGTTACAGAAGGTTGCCAAGGGAACTTTGCTGGAGGGAAATTTTCAAAATTGGAGCTTCGCTAGAATATCAGAACAACGTCACATGGCACTTTGCCATGGCAAAGCAAAATATCCGTTAGAGACAGTATAACCGCTCGATCGACTGCTCGAATGGGTAGAAAGGAATTTATGGTCAGAAAGTTCGCCACCAGACCATTGGGACCATGCCACAACAGATAGAACTGAGTTAATGAAGGCTTCTCGCCCATTGCAAGAGCCCCATTGCTGAGTTATCTATTTATCCCATCATGCCACGCAATGAGAACACAATTTCCAATTTGACTATCAGATCTCGCAACATAGTTGATTTCGCACAGTGATCACCATGTTAGTGTCGTCTATCTCGTTTCATTGAACAATTACTCTTCAAACCCGATACATTCAACCACGAGCGTGCATGTCAGACGAGCTTAGGGCTGCAGATAAAATTGTCGAATAAGTTCTTATTGACCTAATGAATGAAAGAGTAATGCTTGAAAGAGTGATGTCTGCAAGTATTCAAGCATCATTGATGAGAGGAATGAAATCCTCTCTGTCAACTGCTCGTAGAGATGGATCATCCCGACCATCAGCAGAAAAGAGAACTAAACACAGAGACGGCCTATCAAATGCAAAGATGATCCCTTCCATATTGCCTGATGACATCCCACCTTTGGCCGGGGCAGTGATTTGAGATAGTGTGCCAAGAGAATTCGAGTACACCATGGTTACTTCATACCTGTTGAAGAGGATACACGCAGTTCGCGCACAACAGGATAAGATCACAGCATTGAATTTCATTGACTTCAACCTTGGAGATCACAAAAACTATAGTATGCTTGCTCTGTATAAGTACTTGACCAAGACAAAGGGGAAGAACTCAAAGATAATCCCTCAGTCATGCATGATGAACCTCACGCAGTCCACTCTGTTAAATGTCATGAAGATCCCACACTTCAGAAGGCACCATGAAGTGAATGCCTGTGTCAAGTTATTTTTTTCATGTTACCATGGCGGCTACCTATGGATAGACTGTCGGATTACAGTCAACCTGACATTGATCCATAGGATCACGAGATTGAGTATGAAAGGACCCGATCCATAGGATTTATATCCAGGAAAACCCATCGATCGTACACTAGAAGAGAAAATCAAGGATACATATGGTGATGTCGAAAAGGGAACACTAGGCTACAAGGTAGCCTCCATCCAGAATGGCGCAGTGTGCCTCACCTGTCAGTTAATTGTAGAAAATTTAGTAAGGAAGAACAGACCTATGCAGGTCCCAGGATTTGTTGTTGACCTCACAGGAAAGTGCGTAGAAGCTTTACAGATGAACTAGGTGAAGTACTTGGTGAATCAGTTGGAGCTAGACTTCCATGAAGCCCAGGATCAGGGCTACTAGTTCCATTTCAGCTAGCTCATGATCCTTATCACCTTTATTTCCTGAGAGATGTCGGAAGGTGCGACCTTCCCAGATATTGAACCATTCAAACTGCTTTCTTTGAAGTTCACCACACTATGCTACTCGAGCGACATGAACAAACAGCGGTAGTCGAATGCTATTTTCCATACATACTACCTTCAATTGAAGAGATCCATAGAAGCAGAACCTCACATGACTCCAAACACCTTACAAAGATTCCGACCTCTGATGAAGTTTTGTGTAGATCGACACTTCATCTACCTTACAGTGTGAGATGATGAACATAAGGAGAAGATGCATTCATACTACAAGCTCAAAAAATAGGATCTTGAGGAGATCACTAAGGACTGGTCGGAAGAACTCCTTATTCCAGCAGACCTTGCAGAGATGTCTGACCCTGACAGCCCAGAAACCATGCATGATACTCCCAGACCTAGTAAAATGAAGAAGACCGAAGAAGTACAAGAATTAAGAAGTGCCTCAAGAAAGACTGCTTCAGTATCACCTGACCGAGGGGGTGATGAAAAAGTAGAAGACATAAATCGTACAGAAGCTAAGCATAAGCAAGGCGAAGTAACATTGCCGAGAGATGAGACCGATCCCCTGAAGAAGAGGAAGGTTTCTCCCCTGAAACCTTCTTCCCAGAAGAAATCGAGAGCCAGCGTGACCAAGATGAAGACCGTGCTTACTACTGATGACTTTGACTTCATCATAGCATCCCTCAATGACGCTTTGCTGGAAACCATGGAGAAACAAGAAGCTAATAAGGAGGAAATGTATGACAGACTTAAGGTTGAGTTCTGAGGAGTACAGTAGGCCCTTCAATCTAACCGTGCAGTTTCCACTGCACCCCTGTCATCAAGAGAACCAGAGTTGGGGGATGAGCCAGCCCAACTCTGTCGATTAGCTGATGTGGTCAAAGATCGTCTGTAACAACCCTAGATAAATGATTGATTATGATTTATCAAGTATAATTAATTAAATAATTAACTGTCCTAATGTGTATTAGTTAAATAATGATTATATTAAATAATAAAATTATTTATTGATTAATATATGTTGATTAATTAATTAATTGATTAATTAACACATTTAATGTTGGGTAACGAATTAAAGACTTAATAACCTTAATTCATTATTAGAAAACTTTACGTATGTAGGGATAAAGCATTGAATGGAGGGATAAGGTATTGAATGGAGGGATAAGGTATTAAATGGAGGGATAAGGTGCGTGGAATTAAAGGAAGGTAGGAGGTGATGAATGGAGGGAGGATATGAGGGGGCAAAGCCATTCAGGAGGAGGAATTTTGGAATTTTGGGGGTAAGGGAGCATTTTGAGAGCAGGGATTGTATTTTTTGTTTGGGGTATTTTTCTGGTCTAGAGTTTGGGTGGACTATTGTAGGGGTGCACCGGTTGCTAGGAGTTTTGGGCTCGGGGGCCAAGAATCCTCACAGAATCCTAGAGCTAGGGAGCCGTATAGGCTCTGTTCCTAGCTGGCAGGGAGGAAAAATTCATTTTTGGGCAGAGTTTGGGCAGAGCAGCAGCGAGGACAGACATAGATTGGAGAAATAGCATCAGACACAGGTATGTATTTTCATATATTTTCATGATTATGCGATGGTTATGTCATTTATTTTCATCTGTTAATAAATTTAATTTCTGCTGAATAAATTATGGTTAAATGTTGAAGATCAAATTGTACAGAAAAACATTTATCTACTCTCTATTTTTAACCTGTGTTTTATAAGGCTCTATGGGGACAAATACCTTACACATGGTATCAGAGCATTAGTTTGAAATATGGGACCAAAGGCCCACCTACCCACCCATCCTCTTGACTCTGGACAGAAATATAAACTATGTGTCCTATAAAAAGCCCTGAAACCCTCTAACCATAACCAGAAATAGCCATGAAATGTTTAGTTTATAAAAATTTCATGAACTTGTTCACCTGTAGGAGAGACATTAAAACCTTGAAAGGGGATATATAAACAGAAATAATAAGATATATAAATAATTTATATATCAAGCTCATATATAGGTTATTCAAACAACTTATATGCAACCTGCAAACAAGGGAACCAAGCCTATTCAGGTCTTGCCAACTAAACCCTAAAAAACAACAATAATGTTCCAATTATCTCTTCAAACCCTTAAAATCCATGTGCATGGTATCTACCATACCCTCAAACCCTTGTGAACACCTTGGGGACTCTTGTAATAACTTGAAGATAAAAAAAAAAATAAAAAAAAATAAAAAAAAAACTTAATAGGAATTTTGGAGTAGGTGAGATAGTAGCAGGAAAGAGTCATGAGTCCTGCAGACCTGTTCTATTCTTTAATCTCTACTCCATCCACCTGTTCACTTGTAAAATCCACCTGTTCACTTGCAAAATCCACCTGTCCACTTGTAAGAATCATTACTAGAAAAAAACAATTTATACAAAAGTTAAATGATAGAAATATAGGACTAAAAATAAATAAACAAGACAAAAGATATAGATACCCCTAAATTAATATATTAAACATATATATAGTATTAAATATTACATAAACAAAAATTTTAATCAAAGTATAAACAAATATATATGTTAACAAAAATAAACACTCCAAACACGAACCATGAGTTGCACGGAGCTACCATGCATCCCCACTCACCAAAGCAATCTCGGCACCAAGACATAGGCAGGAGGAGCCCACAAAGGGACCTTGCTTCAGCAAACAACACAGAGCGCTAGGAACCTCACATTATCAATAGCAAATGTACAGAAAGTTAAATAAAATTAATGTTTGGTATGAAAAATGTTGTAAAAAAAGGGGGGGGGGTGTGTAGCAACAACGTTACATTGAGTTATGTTACTGATGTGTAACCAACGCACTATTTATGGTTTTTAGAAGAGTCTTTTGATACAAAATTTTGATTTAAAAAAAAAAATACATTAGCTTAATACTAAATCCTTGATACAGAATTTCCAAGTTTTATTTAAAACCTAAAAACTTTAATTGGAATAGCATTCATGTAAATGATAAATCTTATTTATCTAAAACCTAAAATTTTTACGAAGCTATTATATATTATTAGGACCAATCGACTACATACCAATCGACTAGATGTTATAAGAACACTTCATCTGAAGTTCACAGTGGACTTTTCAGAAACGATAACTTAATATAGATGGTGAGGGAGGCAAGGTTTGATCGCGGCTTTCAATGGGACTGCTTTATGCAGCATAATGCCATGCTCTTTACTCGTATCTACTCCTTCAACTCCCTATGAAACGGTCCAGTCTAAACTCTGCACCAGTCTCCCCACAGTGAGCTTAAGAATGTGCATGGCCACCAGCATGCCCAGACAATCCCTCCTCCCATACCCAAATGGTATATGTTTAAAGTCA
>JASDQU011246705.1:6760-19707 GCA_032191745.1 Picea mariana | reverse complement strand
TTTTCCTTTCAATGGAAGTTCATGGGTTCAGTGTGAAGCGACTCGGTCGACTTGGGAGAAAAAAATAATGTTGTATGGGGTTCTAAGGCTCGGACATCTCCTCAACCTCGGTCTGAGGATTCAAGAGAGGTGTAGCCAAACAATTCACAGATTGTCCAGGAGAAGGACATGGGCGACATCATGGTTGGAGATGTAAAAGTTGTTGTAGAAGCTGAGGCTTTGTCCGACAATGTTAACATGGGTTCTAGGGGCAGGATTGAAAATGTCATGGACCTATCAACTTCGCAATGAAATAAGTTGGATCAAATCTAGAACAAGAGCACCTCTTTGATACAAGGTATGGAAAGGTGTCACCTCATTCCTAGTTTTGTCTTTGTTTTGGGTCTCATTGAGAAGGTTGTTCCCTCGTGTTTTGATACTCTAGGGTCGGGTTCTCCAACGAGGGAGGAATAATTTATTCCTCCTAAGTCCAATAAGGATGGGGACATCCCTAGTTATAGGTTTAGGGTGGGATTCTGATTGCCTCTTTGGTCATGTTTGATTTCACAACATTCTTACTTATCCTACTCATCCTATTCAACCTATTCAGGGAGAGAACCCTATCTATTGAGGTCTTGTAACTATTATCTAAGTATTACATCCATTAGGGGTTTGGGCTTGGATGGTCCTAAATCTTTTGGACCTTTTAAGTCGATATGTAAGTCCACATTAAATCACGCTCATGAATGTCCACATCGTGAGACATCGTGAGATATCGCAGGGTCAACAAAACACACTTTTGGGGGTCCTTAGAGTAAGCTCGGTCCCTACTATAGGTCTATCATGAAAATTGTGTTAGTTAATATCATAGGCCTAAGGGGTCGGGCTAAAAAATTGTCCCTGAAATGGTTTTTGGATTTAGATAGGCCGAATGTGGTGTTCATCCAATAAACCATGGGTCCTTGTCACATTTTAATTACTAACTTGTTAAAGCTTTTCCCAGGGTGGGTTTTTTGTGGCTCGGACTCCTTTGGGCTCTCGAGGGGAATTATCACGGGGATATCTTTCAGTTTCTCTCTCATTAGATATTTTTCAATATTTTCAAGTCTCTATATTGATATTTATAGTAGGGAATTAGACTGTTCGATGGCTTTGCTCGACCTATACAAGCGATACGAAGGAAAAGAAGTGTTTTGGAATCGTATTTTCAACATCGATTACTTAAACTCAAAGTATTTAATCTATGGAGGGGACCTCAATTTTATTCTCTATAGGGATGAAGTATGGGATTTGTCCGTGCAGAGGACAGGTTAGCAGATTTTCCAAAAATAAGATGGAGATCATTGGTTGGGTGGATGTAAAAGCCATTCAGTTGACCCCGACTTGGTCCAATAATCGAGGAGGAGGGTGTGGGGCTTCTAAATGTTTGTACATATCTCTTGTCCATAATGATATTCTTCAACAACAAGGCATTTTTCATTCCTGGGTTGGCAACGGTTGCTGCTCTAACCATATCCCGATCTTTCTTGAATTCAATAGGTCTAAAGGTCAGCCCAGAGCGCCATTCAAATTCAACTCGTCCTGGACAGAGGAGGAGGACTTTTATTCATTAGTTCATGGTAATTGGAAACATTTTCAAGAGGAGGGGGGTTCTCTGCCAATGCTCAGTCTATAAGTACACTCAGGGTGATCAAGGAAAAAGTAGCCACCTGGGCCAAGAATCGAACAAAAGAAAATGAAAAATTGCTTTCTGATATAGAATTTGAGTTGGAACATAGATATGAAGTGCCTTCGGGGATCAACCTATCNTGGAAAGAGTTCATGCTCTCAAAACATCGAGGAACACGACACTTAGTGAAAAGGAAGAAATGTCACAGCTAAAGAGCAACGCTCTATGGATTTTCGTCGAGGACCAAAACTCAATTTTTTTTTCACAACTACGCTAATCATCGAAAAAATTACAACACAATCTAGGAACTTGAAGATGATAAAGGTATAAATTTATGTGGGTTCAATGACATGGTTGCACTTGTTAAAATCATAGGTGTGCTTGTTTCATCATAGACAATTCTTTATGAAAATCAGAAGTCAATGCTTGTTAGTTTTAACAACTAGTATTTCTAAGTAAATCATCAGGATCAGGTTTTCGTCACCAACAGTGTATAGGTTTGGATCAGCAACACTCTTGCTAAAATCCAAACTCATCAAGAATCTATCTATCTGATATAGATTCCAACTCATGGATGGTGGTACGGATAGAAGTGAAATGATTCACTAGGTCGAGTGTCTCATCTTGGACTAGGTCGAGTGTCTCATCTTGGACGACTCCCTCTGTTTGTGAGAAACCTATGGCTTGTAAATCATGTTTTGTATTTTCCTTGATACTTTCATCGACTGCATACTGTAACACAGGTTTTCTCCTTTTGGTCCTTGAATAATATCTTAAGTGCCATCTTAAAGTATACTGATATTCTTTGTTATGGATTTTGGCCATACTGGTTTTCTTGTAGCTTTTCTAAGACAAGGAGTCTTATCATCAATGAAGTGGCTCATATTTGAAGGATAGCTTGAAAAACTCTTTTTCTTTCTTGGAATGTGCCTTGAGAGACTTGTATGTTTCTTTGCCTCTTGCATAGTGAGTCTAGGTAAGCATTTTATGCCTTACTGTAATATCACTGAACATATCAATTAGAGAAACTAGAATAATGTCTTTCTCCCTCTGAACTGCTGAAGGGGGAGAAGGTATATTTTTACTGTCAATCTCCATCTAAGATTCTCTGGATCTTGAAAGACTATCTCTTCTTCAAGGACAACGTTTCTACTTGTCTCAATCTGTCTCTGACCAGGGATTTCGATCTGGAATGTCTTTGAAGATTCATTGTATCCTTTCTTTCTAAAGGATCTAGCTTCGACTTTTTCTCATTGGGTACATGAAGATACACTGGGCACCCAAATAACCTGAAGTGTTCAATCTCAGGCTTCACTCTGGTGAAGGCTTCTATTTTGGTGAAGACTCTTGTTCTGAACATATACTACGTCATGCATACTTCTGTCCATGAAAACATAGAAAGATTATGATCATGCATTATTACATTGATTGTCTCAAAGATGGTTCTATTCTTCCTCTTTCTCAAATAGTTTTGACTCCCTCTAAGTCAATGTGACTCTCTCTGAAGGATAAGTATCTTCCTTTGTTCTTGACCTGTCTGGAACAACAAAACAAGAGGAACCAAAACAAAAATATCTCCTAAAGGAAAATAATGAGTACATCTCTATAATCAAAACAATTTTAAGTATTGTAATCACAGCTACAACACCTATTTATAATGTAGCAAACTTTAGAAATATAAGTTAGAGGAATGACAATTACAACAATCAAACCTGGAGTCTTCACTTCCGGTGTGTTTCTTTTCTTCCAAGTGTCCTTCACTCAATATAACAAGTGCTTTCTTCAGCCTGTCTTTTGTACTAGGACAATATTCTATCTTGACAGAAGGTTGGGTTAGAGAACAAACTCTATGATCTCAACTTTAATCCATCTAATATCTTGACTTTAATTTTGACCAAAGGTTAGTATGATGGTCATAGCTTCAACATGCAACCTAGATCAAATAAATTTCATAACAAATAGATGCATGCCAAAATAATCAAACCTAGGTTGCATTATTCATCTGAATGTGTTGGATCTTGAGATCCTTCTAGATCTATGACAAGAGATCCCTTCTTCTGCAAATACCCTTTAAACCTTAACAATTTAAACATATGTGAGTACATACCTCTAATAGCATTTTCAGGTAGTGGCACCATCTGGCATCAGCGGTAATATTTACCAACTTCTTAAAAGACTTCAAGGGTGACTGCAACTGGTACAACAACTGATAATTCAATTGATACTGCAACTGCAATTGATATTGCAACTAATTCTGAAGTTGCAACTGCAACTACAACTGCAATTGATTTTGAAGCTGCAACTGCAATTGCAACTTAGGGTTTTATGAGGAAACCCTAATTTTTCAAACTTCAAATTTTGAAATTCTGATCCAGGGAATAGATGCGTTGGGTTGAGGTGAGTAAGCTGGTGCGGTCAGATTTCTGAAGATCCAAATGTTACCCCCTCAAACTTGACCAGCAAATTTCTGGACTAGTGCTTCTGGTTTTCTGGTACTTCTGGTTTTCTGGTACTTCTGGTACTCTGGTACTTCTGGTTTTCTGGTACTTCTGGTACTCTAGTACTTCTGGTTTTCTGGTACTTCTAGTACTTTGTGAAAACTAGGGTTTCACTTTCCAGGATATCTACCCACTGAAAAGGTGCGTTGAAGGTGCCAATGAGTTCCTTGGGTTAGGGTGCACTTTTCTAGATGGTTTTGAGGCTGAAAATCTTCTTCAATAAAAAGCCCTAATTTTCATGTGCGACAACAGTGACGTTTTTCATTTTTCTTGTGAAGAATGCTTATGCAATGGGTTCTTTCAAGACCTATGCTCTGATACCATGTTGAATTTTTCATAAGCTAGGTTAAGCATGTACTCCATTTAATTTCATCATGTCTTAACCATAAACAAGAATGTTGCAGCAACCAAGATCACAAGAAGAAAATCCATGCACAAGAACACAAGATATATCCTAGGAAACCCTTTTCAAACAAGGGAGAAAAAAACAACAAAATCCTTTGCTATACTCTTCAAGGGAAAGACCTTTTCACCACCAAGAATATCCTAGCACACAAGAGGGTGCACAAAACCCTAGAACTCTAGTGCCCAAGAGAGGTGTGCAACTTTGTCCAAGAAGTGTACTTGCTGAAATTTCCAAAACTCACAAGTGTGTGTGTGTCTACAATGGAAGATTTCCTCTTACTTATATTAGACTTGTCCTGTCAACTAAAGTGTCTATTGGCACAATAGGGTCGACCTCACTTAGACATAATATTTATTTATTATTATAATAATTAATATTAATATTACTATTAGTATTAATATTAATTATCTTTTACAGTTCATCTTTAGACATAATAAGATAGGGCCGACATGTACCCTTTACACAATAACTAGGGTTACAGGTAGGTCTGACTCTTGAACAACATATAGCAAAGGATCTGATACACCCACTAGTGCTCATCCACTAAGGGCACATCCATAGGGATGTCATGGACCTTATTCACTACATCACACAGATGAATCAGATCTTCACACATGCACCTGTGCTCGTCCACAGGCACGTCTGCTCTACAAATCTGCTTTCCCACTACCACCAACAGAAGGATCATCTGGAGTCTTCTCATCAACTCTGTTTCTTCTTAGAGGAGGCCATCACATCATCTTCATTTATGTTCTCATGATGATGTGCCCAACGCTTTTTAGGGATTTCCCACGTTCACCTTGTGCTTAGCCACATGCACATCCTAACTCAATAGATCGTTTTTACATCGGATAATCATCTAGATTTATTCTCTCTCACGTCATGGAGGAGGCCATCTTTACATTCCTGACTTTGTCTCGAGAAGGAACCACGAACCCTTCATAGGGGCTTTCTCTCAGGTTTGTAAGCTGAGGGAAATACTTCACAAGTTGTTGTGTTCCACATCTCACAGGTTTGTAAGCTGGAGGATGTCTCCCATAGCTGCTTTCATCAACACCATAGGCACAAAGGCCACCCCCGAGCACCTTAACCTTGACAGATAGAATAATTCCAGAAGCAATCACTAGAACCAATAGCCAACCAAGGTAGCATACCTCTCTCCAAAGCTAGCGTAACAAGAAGAAAGTCCAAACCATAACCAAAGACCAAGTCACCACTGCAGCAGCTGCAACTCTCCACTAGTCATGTGCACCACTAGTCCTTATGTAGTTGTGAGAGTGAGTGAGTGTAAATGAGCTCAAGCGCCCTGTATTTATAGTCCTCCAAGTGACCTAACTGGGTTGATTTCTTCTTTTGGAGGCTAATAAATTATTATAAGTTATTTTCTTGAGCCGGCTTGTCTTCTAGGGTTATTAACCAACTATTTAGGGTTTCTCTTGCTTCCTGGAATATTCTAGTCTCGTCAAAGGTTACATGTAGAGGTTAATACCTCCCATAGCTACTGTAACATCAACAACGCTAGGTGTTAAGCACTTTGACTCTATTTTCAAGGAGTTGGACCACATTAACATGGATTGGTAAACATCAATCTTCATGATGGATTGGTATTCTTCCATCATGGCCTCCTTCCATTCTTTCTTCTTAATTGCTTCCTCAAAGGTGGATGGTTCTGGATTAACCAAACTTGTCATGAGTGTCGCATAATTAGTGAACCTTTTGGGTTTCTTTCTTTGTCTAAAAGTACCAGTGGGAGACTTATGATTTTCTGCTTCCTGCAAATTAGTTTCAAGCCATGCTGGTCTTTTTCTTGTCTTAGGTATAATAGTTGGTTCCACATATTCATGTGGTGGTTCTTGTTCTTCATTAGATTGTTCTGGAGAACATGTAATTTCTTCTTTGGTGTCTTCATGTTCCTCTTATTCATTGGATTCTATAGGTTATTCTATAGACTTCTTAAATGCAATCCTTTCATCAAAAGTTACGTCTCTACTTATTTAAATCTTCTGTTGACCTGGAACATAGATTCTATACGCTTTTGATGATTCACTATAACCAACGAATATTCCTCTTTCTTGAGGGTTCCAACTTCTTTCTTATCCTTAGGAACATGAATGTATACAGGACATCCAAATATTCTCAAGTGTTCAATGCTTGGCTTCTTTCCTGAGAAGTCTTCTTCAGGAGTCATGTTCTTCAATATTCTATGTGGACTTCTATTATGAACATAAACAGTTTTCATAGTTGATTCTCTCCATAGGAACATAGATAAGTTCTGATCATTCATCATTTCTTTGACTGATTCTTCAATGGTTCTATTCTTTCTTTCAGCCACACCATTTTGTGGAGGATTTTGAATGACAATGAACCCCTCCTAATCCCAGCTTCTTTACAAAAGGAAACGAGCTCCTTGGAGGTGTATTTTCCTCCATTATCAGATCTTATTGTCTTTATATTCTTATATGTTAGGTTCTCTACTTCAGCCTTGAATTCTTGGAATTTGCTAAATACTTCATCCTTAGTCTTTAACAGATACAACCATGTATTTCTTGAGAAGTCTTCTATGAACGTTACATAGTAAAGATATCCTCTTAGAGACTTCATTGGCATAGGTCCACATACATCTGAATGTATTATGTCTAAGATCCCTTTGGATATATTCTATCTGCTTGGGAAAGGCTTCTTAATGTTCTTCCCAAGTGCACATCCTCTGCACACACCTTCATGTACTGACTGTAATTATGGTATGCCTGCGACCATCTTTCTTAGGGATGGCAAGGCTTGATAATGAAGGTGAGCATACCTTCTATGCCATAAATCACTAGGGTTTATTTCGTCATGTACTAAGGCTTGAGTATTCTTACCTAGGAGTTTATATAACCTTCCTTCATGAGTTCCAATAACTCTAGCGTTTTCTATCTTGGAGTCTTTAGACCATACAAGAAATTTTCCATCCACAAAAGCTACTCTATCTCCTTTCTCTTCCAAACAGGAAATAGATACTAGATTCTTTTTCAAATCAAGAACATATAAAACACTAATAAGATGGATAGAGTTACATGATTCCATTTTGATAGTAGATTTTCCAATTCCCTTGACTGCATAAGAGTTCTTGTCTCCAGGATTTACTTTATGAGGTGTCTCATTTTCCTTCATGCTTGAGAAATTCTTACGGTCACTTGTCATATGCCTTGAAGCTCCACTGTCGATCAGCCATATGTCATCTTCAATGGCTCCAGTAAGGGATGAATAGTAGAAGAAATATGCTTCATCATGCTTTGTCTTCTTTGAGGATTCTTCATCATTGGCAGTTGATGTGTGATGTCTCTCTTTTCTCTTCCTTGTTAGTTTAGGACAATTCCTTTTGTAGTGGCCATAATCATGGCATTCAAAGAATTGTGCCTTTGACATATCTCTCTTGAACTTCTTTCTTGAATCAAATCTTTTATTACCTCCATGTATTTTAAACTTTGTTGCAAAGGCTTGAGCATCTTATTCCTTCTAAGGTTTTCCCTTGGAGTTTAACCTTGTCTCTTCTTGTGCACAACATGTCCAAAGTTATTCTAATGTTGCAAACTCCTTCCTTGTATTCATACTGGCAACAAAAAATCCCATGATCTAGAGAGACCATTGAGTGTTATGTTCACAACTTCCTCTTCTTGGATGGCTTCTTCAATAGCTTGTAGTTGATCTCTCAACTGAGAAATCCTCACAAAGTATAAAACTATGGTGTCATCCTTTGTCATCTTTGTTTCACGGAGTTCATTCTTCAGACTCATCACTTGTCCAATATTTCTAACTGAGAAAAGGTTTGTTAGGGCATCGTACATCTTCTTGGATGAGTCAAGATGAGAAATGTAGGGTATCAAGTGATCCTTTACAGAGTCCACTATGATACTCATAGCATTAAATTCATTATCCTTGAACTTCTCCAGTGCTACAACGTTCTGAGGTTCCTTCTCTTCTCCTGCTTCAAACTGTGGTTCCATGATATTTCCTTTCACGATATCTAGGAATTTATTCTTGGCAAGGATGAGGTCAATCCTTGTCTTCCATGCTCTGAAGTTTAAATCCCCTTCTAACTTGTTTTCTAACTTCATAGAGTAAGTCACGACTACTTTGACTAGGTCAACCTTTGAATTTGACTTGGTCAACCTTTGACTCTGACCAAAAACTCAAACTTGAGGCCTTGGCTTGCTGAGAGTACCAGGAGGTGCACTTGGCTAGGGCACACTAGGCTATCCAAGAATTAGTTCAAGTGTGTTAGTTAAGGTGCCTCAACAAGAGGGTTAGGGTTTCCTTGCTGCAGAAAAACTCTGACTGCAACTACAACTACAACTGAGCAAATCCTCCCAATCTACCTTCCAGTGGTTAAATTGTTCAAAGATAGTGTGGGCCCATAACCTGTTAAAATAATAGGTGTGCTCATTTCACCATAGACAATATCACTATATTATCACCCAACCATAGGCACAAAGGCCACTCCTGAGCACCTTAACCTTGACAGACAGAATAATTCGGGAAGCAATCACTAGAACCAATAGCCAACCAAGGTAGCGTACCTCTCTCTAAAGCTAGCGTACTAAGCAAAAAGTCCAATCCATAACAAAAGACCAAGTCACCACTGTATCAGCTACAACTCTCCATTAGTCATGTGCAACACTAGTCCTTATGCAGTTGTGAGAGTGAATGAGTGCAAATGAGCTCAAGCACCCTCTATTTATAGTCCTCCAAGTGACCTAACTGGGCCGACTTCTTCTTTTGGAGGCTAATAAATTATTAGAAGTTATTCTCTTGAGTCGACTTGTCTTCTAGGGTTATTAACCAACTATTTAGGGTTTCTCTTATTTCCTAGAATATTCTAGTCTCGTCAAAGGTTACATGTAGAGGTTAATACCTCCCGCAGCTACCGTAACATCAACAACACTAGGTGTTAAGCACTCCAAGTCTATTTTCAAGGAGTTGGACAACATTAACATGGATAAAGTGTTGCAGCTTATCTCCTACTTTTCGTGTCTTGAGGATGGTGAAGGGAATCAGGTTGTGTATGGCGAGATCAAAAGAGTGGAACTTTTATTCATAATAATTTCGTTCAATAGGGGTAAGAGTCCTAGCCCGAACGGTTGGTTTGCATATTTTTTTGAAGTTTTTTTCAACTTTCTCAGGGATGATCTCCTCCAAGTAGGGGAAGAGGTTCGTCAAAATGGTAAAATGATGAGTAGTGTGAATGTTTTATTTACTATTGTTATTCCTAAGAAGGATTGTCCTAGCTCTTTTGATGATTTTCGACCAATTTCTCTATGCACGTGCCTTTACAAGATTATCACAAAAATAATAGTAGTAAGACTCAAACCCATCTTGGAAAATGTCATAACTTCATAGCAGTTTGGTTTCTTAAAAGGTAGGTTGATTCACAAATCCATTGGTTCAACACAAGAAGGAATCCATTCTATAAACACTCAGAAGGCTCTAGTCTTGGTCATCAAAATTCACCTCTCGAAGGCATATGATTGGGTATCATGGTTGTATCTTCGACTGTTGCTACTTCATACTGGTTTTGATATACCCCTAGTGAAGTGGATTATGTATTGTGTAACCTCAATGTCTTTCGTTGTTCTCATAAATGGATCAAGCTCGCCCTTCTTCAAATTGGGTCAAGGTTATCCACTTTCACACTACCTATTTTTTTTGGTTGCATATAGGCTCGACAAGGTGATTTCAGAGACAAAGCGGGCAAATAAACTAAAAGTTATAAAGTTGGGAAGGGAAGTCGGACTTACACATTTACGTTTTTTTTATGATGTGCTGATTTTTTGTGCTTGTACTCAGGAGGAAGGGAAGGTCTTGAAATATACTTTGGAGTTATTTTGTAATGCAACAGGAATGGTTGTAAACGAACAAAAATCTGCAAATTATTTTCCTTCGATTGAGCAAGGTTGACATGCCATAGCAGGTTATTTTAAATTTTCATCTTATGAGTTGAATGATGGCTTAAAGTATTTGGGATTTACTCTGAAGCCAAACAATTACAACATCTCTGACTAGAAGTGTCTCTTGGATCAAACTGAAAAGAAGGTAAATTTATGGTGTAACCAGTGGTTGTCCAATAGTGGTATATTGATTCTGATCAAATCAGTTCTAGAAGCAATTCTAGTGTACTGAGATTTAATGGCACACATCCTGAAAGACATCCTAAAAAAAATTAGGATGGTGTGTTTAAATTATTTATATAAGGGTATTCTTGAATACCTCGAGTCACATCTTGCAAGATGGAAGCAGCTATCCAAGCCCAATGTCCATGGAGGTTGGGGTTTGAAAGACACTTGGGTATTTGGGAAAGTCATGGCAGTGAAATCCTTATGGGTGTTTTTGAAAAGAGACAATCTTTAGAGATAGATTTTCGTCAATGAATATATAGGGTCGGGCTCCATTATGGATTGGATTAGGAAAAGACAAAAAAGTACCATGAATGTTTTCAACCAGCGGAAGGCACTCCCTCTATATTTTCCTATCATTGGGATTTTTTTAGCTTGGAAGGTTGGTTCAGGATCAGAGATTCGAGTTGGAAAGGATGCAATAATTGGATGTGGGGATGAGGTTTTTCTGGATGAATAAATAATGGCGCAGCTATATATTTTAGTTTGATGCATGCTCAATAGGATTGGGGGTGCGACACTATTGTCAATGTGGAGACATGAATGGTTATTGGCCGCAACAATTGGGTTGGAGGATATATAGGGTGAACATTGGTCTCTTTTCATCTTTGGTTTACAAAAGGGTAATATCCACTTGTTTGATTGGGAAGATTATCTCATTTGGTCTTTCAACATTGGTGGGGGGTCCAACTTGGCCAAATTGGGTTATTTAGCGCAACAGGTTATGGGTGAACCATAAACCATATGGTGGTACAAAAAGATTTGGAAGGTTAAAGGACCATTAAAGGGAGTTATGTTTTTCTAGTTGGTGTTGAAAGGCAAGGCATTAACATGGGAGAGAATGAAAATTAAAAATAGGTAGGGACCTAGAATATGTTACCTATATTGGAATTTGTTTAAAACTGATTCACATTTTTTTTTGGAATATGAATTTTCACGTCAAGTTTTGTCTGAGGTTGGAATCCATTTGGGTCCTACTTCTCTATGGAACAAAGGCTCCATTTCATACTACTTCCGGGAGTTCTTCAACAAGCCAATCTAGAAGGCATTTCGAGTGCTCCATATACTAGTGATATGGGGGATATGGCTCGCAAGGAATGCAAGTATGAATGGAGCCTTTGTTCCATAGAGAAGTAGGACCCAAATGGANAATCCATTTGGGTCCTACTTCTCTATGGAACAAAGGCTCCATTTCATACTACTTCCGGGAGTTCTTCAACAAGCCAATCTAGAAGGCATTTCGAGTGCTCCATATACTAGTGATATGGGGGATATGGCTCGCAAGGAATGCAAGTATATTTGAAAATAAATACATCCTATATTTTAATATTTCTCTCTAGGCTATGTTGATGCTCACTAACTATAAAGGTGATATGATCCACAAACAACCCAAAAGGGTGGAAATCATGGAGATTGATATGACAATCCCATGGGGGTTCTTTTATGGGGCTTGTCAAGGTCTGAGAGAACTTGCAGTTTGTATTTTAGCCTTTTTCTTTTGGAGCCTCACTTATTTAAAGGAAAGATTAATATGGGACAAGGTATTAATAATCTAGGAGAATTCAATGCTTTATTTGTTCTTCTCAAACTAGCAGTGGACAAGGGTGTTCTAGTTCTACAAGTGCTCGGGGATTCAAAATTGGTCGTTGAATGTATGAGGGGGAAATCTCAAGTTTACAATATGGGTTTACAACCACTTGTTTCATTCCTCTTTGTTATTTCTAATCTCTTCAACCATATATGTTTCTCGCATATTCCTAGGGAGATGAACAGTGATGTTGATGCACAGTCCAAAAGTGTTATTTTTCTCTAGGATGTGCATTTTGTATTTGAAGAGTTCTCATTAGATCAGATGCTCTCACAAACAGTTGGTCCACTTTCATATTTCTTATGAAGATCTGACAAAACTAGGATTGCTACATTTTTTAATGAGTCTGTGGCACTAGACTATAAGGAATCCTTACAGATTCGTCGCTATTGTTTTTTTTTTATTGGGTTATGTTTCCCTAGACTTTCTGATGATAGTTTTGAAAAGTGCATAAGCTCTTAAGTATTGTAACTTCATTATCTCAATGGAAGCTACATTTTTTCAAGGAATATTTATGGTTGACATTAAAAATATTTTTCTATTACTATTTTTCTTTTAGATGTCATGAGTCAACTCCATGTTAAGCACATAGACATGTCTCCCTCATAGTGCACTATAGAAAGTGTATCTCTATGCAATAAGAATTGTTTTTTAC
>JASDQU011246704.1:13854-25802 GCA_032191745.1 Picea mariana | reverse complement strand
CCCCCCCAACTAGTCTGCCTTTAACGATGGGGGGGTCCCAGAATGTGGTTTTTTCTCTGGCGGGCCCCCTTCTCTACGTGGTAGAGATCCATTGGTTTATACTTCCACCGCTTACCATTTTCTAACATACCCCCCTCACCCCATGAACTCATTCTCCACTTGTTCCCCTAGAGGTCACATTTCATTACTCTACCAGTCCATTCCCCCTATTCACCCGTTACAAGTCCCTTCACCATGGTCAAGTCCCAATCAACTCCCTCCATGTCACTTAGTCATATTTGTCATTCATTGTCACCTGCCATCTCATACTCCAAATGACCCGTTGGAAAATTATTATAGGCTAACCTATCTGTTAGCCTGCTGAGCTGTCTCCCATGCCCAATGGGTATCCGTTTTCCCAAAACTACCTTCACCCTTCATACCCCCATCATTTACCCTGTCGCTGCACCAGAGAGTATTTTTCCCTGTTTCCTCTCCATTTCAGTCATTTGTCCAAAGCCACAGTCATCCCTGCTAACTTTTTGTTTTACTTGCAGGTATTTTGATAGTTATGGCACCAAAATTAAAGAAAGCAGAAGTCGAGGAAAATCCTTTCCTTCTGCCTCCTGTCGATCTTGACAGGATTCATTTGGCCGATAAAAAACATTTAATCGTAGATACCAGATGCGAATTTGACTTCGTAGATTTACATTTATGGCTAAAGGACATTTTCTTGGACCAAAGTGATGAAATTGGACTCTTGGAATCAAACCTTCCCCTGTATCTTTTCCCCCAAGTTCACCATTTCCCCGAATTCACCCTCAAATGCGAGGACCACTACATTCCTGACCAGAGAGCCATAATATTTTCATCAGGAGAAAATCTATTTTTTATTACACCTGAAGCCATCAATCAGATGATGTAGATACCTAGAACCGAATCCTCCTCCCCTTTCAATCTTGAAGTCATCATAGAACTATACCAAAAACTATCATTCCCCCAAAGAGCTCAGATTTTTGAGATTTTTCTCCCACGGGCCACTCAGCTCCCCAAGACAAATCCCCCATATCCTTCCTCACTGTTCTCAGTGAAGGGAAACTAGATCATATCATTGCTATGTGCTCTGCTGGGTTATTTTTCAGATCAATGGGTGGATGAACCCATATCGGTTTTTCTGTCCATTTTCTCTGTCGATGAGAGACCCACCACTCAGTTCGACTATAGTACTTTCCTGTTGGACAATATTCATGAACAATTCTCAAATTTCACCACAGAGGGCATGTTCCAGTATTCCTCAATACTGGCTTACATGTTCACTTTCTTTCAAGCAGACAAATTCTCCTTCTCAATGCAGAAGATGGACAAAGATGGAAGGCCGTAGGCGGTAACAGCTTGGACTTCACTACTCAGGCAAAATTCTACAGAATTCAGTTTCAAACAGTTTATCGAGAAGTTTTACCATCCAATGGTGAGCATGCTTAGTGGCAGACCTGAGCCAAGAATAAACAAGGAGATTCATAGGATCTTACACCTCTCATATCTTGCTAAAATTGGCGATTGGTATCTTTATCAAAACCACACGGAGATCAGAGTTTATGGATACGAGTTGGCTCCATACAAACTGCCCAAGTACCTACCCATGAGGATATTTTCTCTAGAGTATATAAGGAAAATGATTAACTCAGATGACATACATTTTGTGTCTCTAAAAAAGAAGCAACAACTTAGAATCAAAGGGCAAATAGGATCTTTCATCTGCAATAGTCGAGGCACCGAAGAGGAAGAAGACAGATTGTTGAAGGAAATGAAGTTTTTTGTTAGTTTCATATGGCACTATGATCCATATGGGATAATTTCTGAGATAAGGGTTAAAAATAAGAATGTCCCATATATTCATACACCCAAGCCTGAGATAGAAAAGTTTGCCAATCAAACAGAATGGGAGTCGAACACTCTGGTCGAGGTAGAATAGCAGGATCCTCCGGTCATCATCTCACAGACTACTACACCACAGGTTCCTAGAGAGAAAATACCCAGGAAGGATACTTCACCTTCCATCACAGAAGTCTCGGCTCAAGATTTCCAGTTACACACCAAAAGGCCAAAAACCAGTCTTACACCTGACATGGCTGATGAAAAGGGAAGCCAATCCTCTGCAACTATGAAGGATGATCGGTCACTTCTTGGCATAAGAGGCAAACAAATCATGTCTACAGTTTTTTCCAAGAAACCCACGGATATTTCACCAGTCAACTAGCCAAGCAAAATAGGACCAAAATTGAGTGTTTTTGAGAAGTATGATATGATCAAAAAGAAAAATCAGACACTGACCAGCAATACTTATGCTCAATTCTGGAAGAAAACATCAACTACACAACACAGACTATTTTCTGCATTCGATACTGAGAAGGGTAGAATGCACATGGTGTTTCTACAAGCACAGGTGCCAGATCCGAAAGTAATCACCGATTACAAAAGGGCAACATTCGAATTTCAAACTAAAGATGTGCATCCTGCTGATCAAATGGATCTTCACAGAAAAACTGGAGAAATGGTTTTCTCCACGTTGGCAAATGCTTCTACTGCCACCTCTAAGTTACAAGTATCTCTGAGCAATGTCCAGACATAGATGAAATTAGAAAAGATATCATCCTTTGCAAAGGATAACAAACTTAAGATGTTAGAAGAACTGGTCCTCAAGATCGGGTATGATCCCTCGAATGTGAAAGCAGTCAAGGAGATGCTTAAAAAGAAAAATTTCAATATAGCATCTCTGAGGAAATAGTTGAAACTACCACCAATAGAAGATTCACAAGCAAAGGAGATAGCTGAGACAGAAGGGGAAAAGGATGAGATGCTCAAGTTGATCATGGAGCAGAATACACAGTTGAAGGAGATGGAAGCAAAACTAGAAAAACTATTGAAAGAGAAGGAAAAATCAAATCCCATGGAGGTCATTCCATTGAGCGCAGTTCCCCTCATAGGAGTAAGCATAGCATTTGTAGCAGAAATTTCCTCAGCAACTCCACTGACAGCTCTGGAGAAGACAGTAGAACTGGAAAAATCCATGGAAGAGATAAATTTGCAAGAGACAGAGATTAGCAGACTTAAAAAGGAGGTTGAGAACCTTCATGAACTCAAGTATTCTTACCAAGCCAACTACTCCAAGGAAAAACAAACATCAGACAAGATCAAACAAGAATTGCAACAACTTCAAAAGAAAACAATGGCAGGCAAAACACTTGCTGAGGTCAAGGAAAATGTATGGATGGATATCACCAAATCCATAAATGAAATATGGCCTATGGAACAAATCATATTCGAGAAGAACGAATTGGTGCAAAGAAGCAAGAAGGTGATTGAAACGATAAGAGGAGAATTGGGAGAGATTCCCACATAAGCCACTGAGATCATTAAATTCCTGAATTAAAAAACCAGAGAAGAGTTAGAGGAGTTGAAAATTGAAGATAGAACATAAACCATTCTCGAGGTCAAGAGGGTCCTGACCAAGAGAGGATTGATGTTGCAACAGGAGGAAAAGGTTCAGGATATGGACATAGGAGTGCAAAGATTTTTCAGCAAAATTGAAGCTCTGCAGAAGAAAGGCCTCCCTGGCTTAAGGGTCATAAATGACAAGTTAATGACATTATTTGATTATAAAAAGAAACTAGCCACCATGGCTAAAGATAGTTTGAAATTCTCGGGAATACAGGGCAATATCACAGGCAAGGAATTCTTAGAAGCTTTCCAATCAGACATCAGCATAAAACACGAGATCCAATACATTTTCATCATCAAGCCAACTTTTGCCAAATATATGGAGATGGATGAAGTATACCGAAGATTGCTCAAATTCAGCGTTCCCAGTAACCTTCGATGGGAAGAGTTATGCAATCTGATTGAGTAAGAGTTGAGGTGTCCAAGCCTAGTAAACTATCTATTCAGATGAGGTCATGCGAAGGCCTCACCAATGGTTAACCCCAGAAATTAGCATGAAGTTTCAACACATAATCAAATAGTTCCTGAATTTTTGTATTTTGTTGAGTTAGTTAGCTAAATTTAGATTTCCATGTCTTGATCTTTAATGACAGGATCGTATGTAATTTTTTATTATAAATACTTCAAACTTTGAAGTACCGAGGGTTGATCTTTACGCCCTGCAAGCTAGAAAGACTGTAATTTTGTCAAGAGATCTTCCAGTAATACAAAGGGACGTTTCACAAGATACTCGTGTGTTGTTCATTGGTGATGTTATTCTTTTCTATGTTAAATGTTTTCTCTATCAGTTGTCATATTATTTTCTAATCTAATATTTTAAAGTAGCGCATGTTGCAAGATTTATCTTTGTATACTCTATTTATGGCTTTGAAAGATCTTAATGTTTATCTTTTTGATATTACAGTGAAGAAATTCTTAAATGCTTCTTTACTTTAATTGATATTCTCATCTTTTCTGCTTTCCATCACTATATTGCTAAAAGAATCCAATGAATGCATTATCTTGCCCTATGAAAAGAATCTTTTAGTTTCTGTTTAGATCTCTATCTTTATAATACAAACCCCATAGCCCAATGGAAGTGTAAACTCTTTTAAGCCAACTTAACAAAAACAACAACAAACCTTTTCAATCTTATTTTATTTAACTAGCCTAATATCTTGAAGTTAAAATATAGCTAAATCATACATAGAGATCCCTCTCTGAAACTGGTAGGGCTAGATTCCAGTTTTGAAGTGGTTGGATAAAGTTAGCTCTTGTAAATTTCTTCTACTCTAACAACCTCTGGGAATTTACAAAGCGTTAACATAGTGGCGACCATACTGGGGCACTAAACAAACATTCGACCCCATGTTTTCTTTTTCCCTAGAAGAAAATTTTGTTTCTGAAAAAATTATAAATCTAAGAAAGAAATAATGTTCAGAGGTTGTTAAATGCTCGTACATAGTAGTTTCAGATTCATAAAAAATAAAAATATATAAAAATTAAAAAATCTGGCTCCTAAAAGAGCTTATACTCGATCCCACCTAGACCCGGAACTTGTGATAGCAACTGATAATCCAGAACAATTACTCAGAAAGAAGACCATTGCAGAAGGTTTAGGGAGTCATAGTCCCCTTCACAAGTCCCCTTCTCTTCCAGAGGAACTTGTTGCCCTTCAAGATCTCGACTTTGACACCATTTTTGAACAAAACCTATTTAGAATGAAATCTAATAGCTTTGTGACTGAAACCATTTTAGATCCAATCGTTCTGCAACCTCAAACCCCTGAAGTACTATCTCCCACTGCAAAACCTCAAACTGCTCACTCTGTGCCAGCTAGTCCCTCATCTTCCTCATTTCCTACCACCGCGCCACCTATCATCCAGGTTGTTGTCCCACCCCCTCCACCTATCATGGAAGCCAGATATGCTCCCTTGGTGTTGGTTACACCTTTACACAACATGCCCCAAGACTATCAAACGAGACTCCCACAGTTCGATCGTACAGGGACCTTGAACGCACAACAACACGTTGATAAAATGAATGACTATTTTGACTTGCAGGAAGTGGATGAAGCTGACGTTAAATTGAGACTTTTTGTGTAGAGTCTGACTGGGGACGTTAAGAAATGGTATAAAGGCTTATGTGCTACTTCAGTGGTTGACCTTACAATGTTTCAAAGAAGTTTTCTAGACATATGGGAGGTAAAGAAAAATCCTCTCCAGATCTTGTCAGAATATGAAAACATCAGAAGGAATCAAGGAGAGACAATACAAGACTACTGCACCTGCTTCAACAATCTGTACAATGCAATTACAGCTGATATTAAACCCCCACAAGGTTTGGCACTGATAAAATTTCATGACGGTTTCGACGCCGATATGTCATATCAATTAAGGGAAAGAAACTCCACCACCCTGGAGGACATGCAAAAAAGTGTGATAAGTGTAGAGGCCAACCTGTTGGCTAAAAGAGCACGACAGAGGACGGAGAGGAGAGTCACGATTAAAGAGGAACTTTCCACATCTTCTTCTGATTCCAAACTAGATTCCTTAGCTAGAGCAGTGGAGAGGATGATGGAGAGACTTATTGTAACTGAAAGAAATCCTCCTAGAGAAAACCAGCCTGCTCCACAAATTCAGAATCCTAACTTCAGAAGAAATCCTCCTCAAATCAGGCAGAGAGATCTCAGGGATCAAAGAGAATAGAGGGGTCCTGATCAACAAATCAGACCACCCCTACAGGAAAATTATTCCGATGAGGGTGAGGAGATAATTGAAGAAATAGAAGACACACACATAAACCTCATGGCCATTCATGATAACGAAGCCATTTTTCTTACTCAAGAAGAGCAATAACTTTTCTTTATTTCTCAAACAAAGGTGAGTGAGGAAGACGAAGAGACCGAACAACAGGCATTTGAAAATTCCATTATGGAGGTACACAGGCAGTATAATCTGCGAAGTAAAAAGACAGATGAAAGTTCCCCAAAAAAGGTAACCGAAACGAAGAAAACTGTTGAAACCAAGAAATCCCCTGAGCTTTCTACCAAGAAGATCCCTGAGAAAGGTAATGCTAAAGCTCCAACAAAAAGAAACCCTACCATTTTACAAAGATCAATGCAGACTGAGGTTTCATCAACCAACCGACCAAATACTTCTGCTCAAAAGACTATGTTGGACAAATCAAAATTGCTGAGCCAAAATAGAGCATCTACCCCTTTCAACCTCGAAGGGGAATTAGCGAAAGTGAAAATTCTCATTCCCCTTTCCGAGTTGATGAGTAAGGACACTTACTGATTGTAGGTGATCAAAGCGTTGAGCATTGCACCTGATATAGGCATGAATTCCTTAACCGTTGGATCGACGAATCATTCGGACACGGTAAATCTTAACGATGATCAACCTGAGCTCCTGTTTGGCCCTGAAGTAGATGGTTAGTTTGACATTGGTGTTGTTTCTCCCTTTTACATCAGCCTTAATATACATGACCTTATTCTTCACAATGCTATGTTAGATTCAGGTGCTTCCCATAACCTGATGCCTAAAGAAGTGATGGAAAAACTGGGACTTGAGGTCACCAAACCTTACAAGGACTTACACTCTTTTGACTCCAGCAAATTTAGATGTATCGGATTGATCAAGGAATTATGTATCACTCTGGTTTAGATTCCAACAAAAAGAATGGTTATGGATGTTGTGGTCGTAGACATTCCCCCAAAATATGGTATGTTTCTATCCAGGTCTTGGGGAGCTAAGTTGAAAGGTACTTTGCAGTTGGATATGTCGTATGCCGCCATCCCAGTTTTCGGGCAACAGAGAAGACTATACAAAGAGATGTTGATGAAATATATGGTCAGCAGCGAAGAAAAACCACATAACTATCCTCTGTACTCTACACACTTTGATCTAGATTCCTTCATCCTATATAACGACAGTGATATGGGATAACAAATCGCTCAGCTGGAAGAAGATAAATTTGACCCGAACGAAGGCCAAGAAATCATTGAGGCAAAAGGGAAGAAACTCGTAATAAGCAAAGAATTGCCTGTAGATTTATGGAGCATGGACTTTGATGGAGCTATAAGCAAAGAAGGATCTAGAGTAGGAGTTTGTTTGCACACTCACAAATCCAGGTATTCGAAAAACCATTCTTACAAACTGAATTTTCAATGCACTAACAACATAGAAGAGTACGAAGCTTTGATGCTTGGTCTGAAACTACTAAAGAAGGTTGGTGCCAAACAAATCATGGTAAGAGGCGATTCTGAATTAATTATTAAACAAATTAAAGGTGAGTATGCAGCAAAACATCCCAGGCTTAGAGATTATAGAAATGTTGTTTTGGATGCCCTTAAATGTTTCACTGAAGTTGATTTGCAGGTGATGCCCAGGGGACAGAACATTTTAGCAGATGGATTAGCTACGTCAGCAGCTACATGCAAGATACCCTTTCGTTCCACTCGCCCATACACGGTGGAGGTGAAGTGTAGACTGACTGTCCCGGACAACATCAGATACTGGCAGGTATTTGCGAACGATGACCAAATTGAAGATTTTCTACAATGTAAAAACAATTTCAAGTGTACAAACATAGACTTAGAAAATGATGATGAAAATGTGAATAAATTCAATTTTGGAAATGACAGTGTAAATAAAGTAGATTCAGAAGAGTTAGGTGAAGATGAGATAGAATCTGATGTTTTTCATTTAAAGAGTAATGTTTTTCCTAGGGGTTTAGTTTCGTTAAAAGACTTATTCGATTTTAATGATGTAGCTAAGAAACCTAAAATTGAAGCCAGTGGGAAAGAGGTTGAAGACGTTAACATAGGGACAGAAGAGAAACCCAGGATAGTAAAAATTTCCAAATCCTTACCCCCTGAGCAGAAACTCAAATACATTGAACTTTTCAAGGAATATTCAGACATCTTTTCTTGGGGTTACGAAGATTTGAAGTCTTATGACACAAGCATCATACAACATAGGATCCTGATAAAAGAAGATCAAAAACCTTTCAGACAGAAACTTAGGAGAATCAATCCCAAGTTACTTCCCCAAATAGAAAAATAAATCAAAAAGATGTATGATGCTAAAATCATAGTTCCCTTACAATTTTCCAAATGGGTTTCAAATCTGGTCCCAACCTGAAAGAAATCTGGGGAAATCAGGCTTTGCATTGATTTCCGAAACCTGAACAAGGTTTCCCTAAAACAGAACTACCCATTGCCAAAAATGGACCACATATTACAAAAGGTAGTTGGATCCAGCCAAATCTCCTTATTGGATGGTTTCTCAGGCTATAACTAGGTTCTCGTTCACCCAGATGACCACGAGAAAACAACCTTCACAACACCTTGGGGAACCTTCATGTATGTGAAAATTCCTTTCGGGTTGATGAACGATGTGGCCACTTTCCAAAGAGAGATGGACATCGCTTTTGTGGAAGAACTTGGCAAATTTATTTTCATTTATCTGGACGATGTAACTGTTTATTCCCAATCTGATGACGACCACTTAAGACATCTCAGACAAGTGTTAGAGAAATGCAGGAAATTTGGGATTTCTCTGAATCCTAAGAAAAGCCTTTTCGGATTAGAGGAAGGAAAATTGTTGGGGCACATAATCTCTAAGGACGGAATTAAGATAGATCCCAACATAATAGAGGCCATTCAAAAATTGGAACACCCAAGGAATATTAAAGAGTTATAATCTTTCATTGGAAAAATAAACTTTATGAGAACTTGATTCATACCTAACCTGGCTGAGCTTCTCAGGAACATCACCAACATGTTAAAAAAGGACACAAAAATAAAATGGGACTCTGAATCCAAGCAGTCTTTTGAACAAGTTAAACATGCACTCACACAGGCTCTAGTCTTGATCAGTCCTGACTTCACCAAGGATTTTTACCATTTTTCTTTCACTTCTGAACATTCCATTGCAGCAGTATTACTACAGAAAAACAACGAAGGGTATGAACAACCCATAGCCTTTTTTAGTAAATCCTTAAGAGATGCTGCTTTGAATTATAAAACAATGGAGAAACAAGCTTTTGCTCTGGTAAAATCCATAAAGGATTTTAGAGTGTATATTCTCCATTCCCACACCATCGCATACGTTCTGAACGCAGTAGTAAAGGACATTTTAACCCAGGACAATCATTCTATAATTCTAGAGTATGACATAGAGAGTAAGCCTACTAAACTGATTAAAGGTCAAGTTCTAGCAAAGTTAATGGCTGAATCCAATTTCCATGCTCTTGATATTAATTTCTTAGTTGTAGTAGATGAACAGGGAGCGCAGGTGACTCTAAGCGTGAAAGAAGTATTTCTGAACTCTCCATGGTACGTAGACCTGATATTTGTTTTTCATAACTTACAAGCTCCCCCTAGTCTGACTAAAACTAAATCTAGGTTTTTGAAATTGAAAGCATTAAAATTTTTCATTCTAGAAGGAAATCTCTATTGGAAGGATCCTGGAGGTATTTTGCTGAATTGTCTGTTAAAGGATGAAGCTAACAGAGTATTGCAGGATTTTCATGCAGGAGACTATGGCGGTCATTTGAGCAGGAAGACCACAGCTAATAAAATTCTCAAAGTTGGGTTCTATTGGTCTACACTATTTGCTGATGTGCATCAGAAGGTGACTTTGTTTCATAAATGCCAGGCGTTCGAGGGAAAAAGGAAACTCCTTCTTTTTCCTCTGAAACCAATCTCTGTTGAAGCTCCTTTCCAACAATGGGGATTAGACTTTATTGGAGAAATACATCCTCCCTCTTCGGGCTAGCACAGGTGGATTCTTATTGCTATGGACTATTTCACAAAATGGATCAAAGCTGTACCAAGCAGACAAGATATTGATTCTGTCATTATTAAATTTCTAGAAAATAATATCTTGTCTCGTTTTTGTTGTCCTAGAAAGATTATAACTGACAATGCAGCTAATTTTCGATCTAAGAAGCTCATATATTTTTGCAACCGGTACCATATTGGTTTGGGGCATTCCACAACCTATTACCCTCAGGGAAACGGGCTGGCGGAGTCATCCAATAAAACCTTGGTGAACATTATTAAGAAGACGTTGCAAGAAAACAAAAAGTCATGGCATAACAGGCTAGTTTTCGCACTGTGGGCCGACAGACTGACCACCAAGAGGTCAATCAGTATGTCTCCATATCAGTTGGTCTATGGCACTGAAGCGGTTTTTCCTACCTCCTTAGGGGTTCCTGTTATGAAACTGATGCAATATATGCAAGCTGAGCCAAACGAATCCCAAAGAAGGATAAACCAGATGATCCATTTGCAACAGTCTAGAGAAGAAGTATACAACAAAACTCAAGATGTCCAGGAGAGCATTAAAAATATCTTTGACAAAAGAACTAAAGAAGACAACTTTGAGCTAGGTGACCTGGTTCTGAGATGGGATGCCTGAAATGAAGATAAGGGGAAGCATGGAAAATTCGACAGTTTATGGAAGAGACCTTACATAATTCACACATTCAGAGGTAATAATGCTTTCCTGCTCAACAACAGTGATGGGACCAATCTACCAAGAGGACTTGTGAATGGCAGAATGCTGAAGCACTATTCACCTCCTCAATAGGGACTTCCAGTCTCACGTTTCCATTGTACAAATCATTTCATTTTGATTACAAGTTTTTGAGTGAATAAATTTGATCAGATGGTTGAAGTCCACAGAGAAGGCCCTAAGCCAATGAACATTATCATCAAATTTTCTAAAATAAAACAAATCAAACAACAAAGGCTACTGTGAAGAAATTTCTTCAAAACATCAAGAAGAGGGATTCTTGGCACTTCACAAGGAGAGTACCATCCCCAGGTAGAGCCGTTGTTATAACCCTATAATTTATAGGATCAACTAGTGACTGAAATGTTATCACTTTAGTGTCTTGTTTGTCAAAAGATTTCCCATTCTGCAAATAATTTGAGAAAAAAAAAAGAAAAAGAAAAANAAGAATAAAAGAGGGCATAAAAGAAATTGGATAAAGCTCCATGCAATAACAGTGACTTGGTTCTTATAGTTTAAACACGACCAAGTCCTTTAAATTGATGTTGATAGGAGTAGTGAATAATCTTGGCTAAACTGTTTAATCTTAGCCAAGCGAATTAGGTTAGTTAGTGAATAAATTTAACCAAACTGCCTAATCTTGGTCAAATAACCCTAGGATAGAGTAATTTCTTAGTACAATAGTTTAATCTGGGCTAAATTTCATAGGTAATTAGGTTAGAGCATAGGGTAGTTTGTTTTACTTCAATAAAACAGGCATGATGATTGATATTGAACCATATATTTGATGTTTTAAAAGGTTTGATGTCTAACCCCCATGGTGATATAAATAGAGAAAGCTTGGAAAAATCCACATAATGCACTTATCCTAAGTTTCAAAGAAAATATAACTATGCACTCACAGAGTAAAAATAGTGCATAGATGAACAGTTGAAGAGCGGGCGCGCAGATCTATGGTTGACAAGG
>JASDQU011246701.1:0-17104 GCA_032191745.1 Picea mariana | reverse complement strand
CTTTGCCTTTTGTTACGATACTCATGTGTAAAATTGCATTGGTAAATTTTTTTTTAAATTTATGTATATGAAATTCGATATTGATGAATATTGTAATAAATTTTTGGAACCGTAGTTGATTATTTTAGTGGATTTTGGATCTTATAATGAATTTATGGACAACTCTGTGAACCATCATAATAGTTAATGGATGCATTTTCTCTTTCCTTAGAATATGGTAGATAAATTTGAATCAACCATGTAAATTTGAATCAACCATGTTGGTAATTCATCAAGGAAGGTTACCCTTTACAATGAATTTTATAAATGTTCAAAATTGTTTCTTCTTGACATATTGGTTATACTATTTTTAATAGATTTCATTCTTATATAAGTATTTATGCATAAAAAATTGTTTTTTTTTTATATCATTTTGAATAGTACTTGATTGTAAAAGAAATTTTATTAATGCCAGGATGTATCCAGTCATGAATTCCTGGGGTTACCATGGCTCCTTCTAAGAGTGATCATACCATTACAACATTGGAGTTCCTTTCTCCTATCTCAGACTTCTCCCACACCTATTTTTACCTCAGAAGGATCAACATGTCCCAACTCGAGCCCCTCTGTAGTTCGAGAAAAGCTCGATTACATCATGTTGAATCACTGGAGTTGGCACGTGTTTTGTATGATTTCCTTTGTTGATAAGACACCCCCACTGTTAGATGATTGATAAAACAACAATTGTTATTTCCGTTGTGAGGATTCCTTCCAATTTTACACAATCCCTTGACCTGTGTGCGTGATGCCCTCCTTGTCTCCATGTTTTATTCAGAGTTTAGCACATAGGTACCCTACCTATGGTTTAACTACCTTAAATTTCTGAGTGTAAGCGATGGGTATGGGCGTTTTAGTTCACTACTCTGCGATGGGGATGTGCATACTGGGAGTGTTCTTAACTTATTGAGAAAATCTAAGTTTAATGGTAGATGCTAGCTTTACAGTTCACAACTTTGTGTTGGGCCTGCTTACAGAAGTACCTATGGCATTACTCATGAAATTCTGGAATGAATTCGCCTGAGAGTCTCCCCTGATTTTAATGGTTGCAAAATTTTTATTCGTTACGATTTCAATGGATCGTGATTTTCTTTTATGGTGGTGATTTTTATTGGTTGCAATTTTTTTTTATTAGTTACGGTTTCAATGGATCACGATTTTCTTTTATGCTAGTGATGTTTAATGGTTGCGGAATATTTTATTAGTTACGATTTCAATCGATTGTGAATTTATTTTATGGTGGTGATTTTTAATGGTTGCGCAATTTTTATTAGTTACGATTTCAATGGATTACGATTTTCTTTTATGCTGGTGAATTTTAGTGGTTGCAACATTTCTAATAGTTATGATTTCAAGGGTTGCAATTTTATTTTATGGAGGTTCCCTTCCTAGTGTTTAAATATTTCATTGTACTTACACAACAAATTTGGGTTGCATACCTATGAGTGAGATAATTGAAAGGTGATTTCCTAAATTTTCGCTTGACTCAACAATTTTGGGGTTGCCTGCGTGAGGGAGACTAGGCGTTTGTTTTTATTGTCTTTACTTAGCGAAATTTTGATTTCCCCTCCCTTAGCTATTTAATTTTAGAGATTTTTCATTTTTCCCCTCGTGGAGTATGCCCTCATCCGTAGTTTACTCTCTAGTAATTTTTTCATGCGTGGATTTTCATTGATAAGTGTATCTCCAACATTAAATTGCATTGGGGAAAAATCCATGGAGTGTTCTCTTCATCCAGAATGGGTGTTCTCCCTCTCTGCTAGCAAGTTTGGATACCTGCAACTTATTAAATAGATGCCAACTTTTAGTATCATTTTTTATCCTTAATGATGACAAAATCTACAGATTGACAACAGTCTCTTGTATCGGTATAAATCCCTTCCAAGTCCATGTAGGAACCAAGCATGGTTGCGAGAACTCCTGTAGCTTCAACGAGTATTACATTTTGAGGTCAAACAATGTTGTTATTATGGAATTTGCCACCTCTCATCATACAATTTTAATGCAGATAGTTTTTGTTGGTTTTATATTTCATAATTGCATAGGTCTTCTTGTTTTATAGAATAAATTCTAATAATGGATTAGATTAAAAGTTTGTGATCGGGATTATTTTCGACACGAAATGAGAGTGGATATATAATAAATAAATGTACAAAGATATCGCATATATCCAATAATATAACAAAAATGTATCAGATATGCAACCATAAACACAGAGATACAGTAATACATGATTTCTATTAATGAAATAAATGTATAGAGAGTGTAAAAATATAGAGTGAAAGAATTGCTAGAATGGTGGTAGCTTATCTCTGAGAAGAGATGTGATAGCTACTCACATTCGCAAGAAGATGATTACAATGAGGCTCTGAAAGCATTTTTACAATAAACAGGAATTCCAAAAACCCTAGACATCCAAAAACCTAACCCTAGGAGATGAAGTATCAAAAGTCATGTGGGCTCTATTTGGGTAAGTTAGTACATCAACTTCCCGGGGTTGTAACTTTTGCATACGATCTTTGTTTTAAGTGTATGATATATAGTTGGAAAGGTATCATCAAGGAGATTCATTTTTGGGTCTCAATCATGCCTTCGAATATCGCTGAGAAACTGTATCTCAAAAAACCTTCATTTGGGCCCTCAAAATGGCCCCACAAGTTAAAAACTGCTAAAAATAGTAAATTGCCAAAATTGCCAGAAAACCATTTTGAGCCAGTCGAAAAAGGTGGCTAGCCACCGATATCCACCTGTATCATTCATTCTTCCTTAGGAAGAAATGGTCTCAATTGTGTTGATTTCTCGGGGGAGAGAGAAAAACGTTTGTTGAATCTGCATCTTGGTGTGTTGCTTGCCTTGCTGGAGACGTCGCGCTGCTCAGTTTGTGGAAGTCTGTCATGAAACTGTCGAGGCTGAGGCTATTCAACAGGTTGGGCTACATGAGAGGATGGTGTGAAAAAGGAATCTTTGTGCTTTGTTGCAACCTTATTGACCTGCTTCTGATGTATAGAAGGTACTTGGGGTGAGGTTGTAGTGGTTGCAGTGTCCTTTTGTTCCCCTTTTGAACAGATTGTGAAGAAGCTAAATTTTGCAGTATGAGATACTACCTTGTGAAATTTTTTAGGTGGAACATTAGTCGGAACTACCTATGGTATTTTGTAGAGATGACCCCCCAGAGAAACAATGATACTGCGGGGTCGAGACTCATAAACAACATGATGCTTCCACATATATGGTTGGCCCAAGAGAACATCATAGACATATAGTGGGGAGACATCACATAATACCTCATCCTTGAAGGGTTGGATGTCATATGACAATCGACATTGTTGGCTGACATGAAGATCTCGTCCTTAGTGAAGCCACCCAATGTTGTATGGTTGCGGGTGTGGTGTTGTCGACAATCCCAATTGTTTGACGACCTCTGTTGAGATGACGTTCTTCTAGCTTCTGCTATCAACAACAAAATGCAGCGGGGTCCCATTCACCCACATCTGTGAATGAAAAAGGTGCTCCCCCTCTTCAGGATTTGTTGGTTCTTCTATTTGAATTGCTACAGCCGTGACAATAGTGGTGCAGTTTGTGTCAATGATCTGTTCTTTACCATTATTTTCAGAATCAGATTCTGAATAAGGGATTGGCTTCTTGTCTTTGATCACGACCACCAATGACGTTTTTGAGTGAAATTCATCGGTGTTGTGCCAAGGGATTTTGTGGAGATCACACCATTTTTCGGTGTCCTTCCTTGTCTTCCTGTGACCCTTCCTTTCCTATTGCTTGGAATGGTTTTCGAGAGACTGTTTGTTAGGGTCGTCTTTGTCATAGTTTGGTTGTTAGTGATTTGCATAACTGAACTCTCGTTTGTTCTGGTGCTTAAATTTTTTCTCGATTTTAACAACATATCGATAAGCAACACCTAGTGATGAGATGTCCAGAAAATGTATTTCAGTTTGGATGTATCTGTGTAGAGCCCCACGGTATTTCAAAACCAAATGTCATTCAGAGTCTTTGATACCCAACTTGGCGCACAAGGTATGGAAGGTATTGGTGAACTCTAGAACTGCTTGGCTCCTCTCTTGTCACAGTGTGTTCCATCTCATGTACTAGTCCTCATAGTTTCCAATAGGGTAATATTGTTAAATTACCACATCCACACAATAATCCCAAGTGGGCTCAGCCCCATAGATTCCAGACTCCTCTGTGGAAATTTTCTCCCAGTAAGTTTCCCACCAATGTTTGACATGAGGGAGAGATTTAAGAAGTGCAAAGGTGATATTTTCTCTGTCAGACAAATTGTGAATAGAGAAATACCCTTCTAGCAGATTTAACCATTTTCCTAGGGCTTTTGCATCTATCTATCCTTCAAATACAAGAATATCAAAATTAACTTGTACCTTGAAAGGAGATGTGCTTCCAAAGTGGTCGCTTGATGAGGATGCGCCTGTTTCTATTGACACGCGTTCAAGGATGTGGGAAAAATTCTCCATCATTTTGTCCCTCTGTCACGTGAGAGATTGCTCAAGAAACAGACTAATAGGATCATCTGCTCCGCCATTTTTCTTTTTTTCTGCCACTAAGGTTTTCTTCGGCGCGTGAGAGAGATTTTCCTCAAGAGGGACAAGCTCGAGACCCAAATTGCTATACTCAGATCTCGTCGGGGACATGCACTGAAAAATGATCAAGAGTAGCCTTCTCTGATACCACTGATCTGGATTATTTTCGGCACAAAATTAGAGTAGAGATATAATAAAAAAATGCATAGAGATATCACGTATATCCAATAATATAATAGAAATGTATCATAGATGCAACCATAAACACAAAGACACAGTAATACATGATTTATATTAATGAAATAAATGTACAAAGACTGTAAAAATACATAGTGAAAGACTCGCTAGAATGGTGGCATCTTATCTTTGAGAAGAGATGTGACGGCTACTCGCATTCGAAAGAAGATGATTAAAATGAGGCCCTGAAGGCATTTTTACAATAAACAGGAATGCCAAAAACCCTAGACATCCAAAAACCTAACCCTAGGAGATGAAGCACCAAAAGTCACGTGGGACCCGTTTGGGTAAGTTAATACATCAACTTCCCGGGGTTGTAACTTTTGCATATGATCTTCGTTTTACGCGTATGATAGATCGTTGGAAAGGTATTGTTGAGAAGATTCATTTTCGGGGCTCAATCATGCCTTTGGAGATCATTGAGAACCTCAATCTCGAAAAACCTTCATTTGGGCCCTCAAAATGACCCCGGAAGTTAAAAACTACTAAAAATAGTAAATTGCCACAATTGCCAGAAAATTGTTTTGAGCCAGTCGAAAAAGGTGGGTGGCCAATACACCTGGATCAGTTTCTGACTATTATTGTGTTGGGAATTGTAATTTAGTATGCAATTATTATTGGTTTGGGCATGCTAATTTAGGTTGTGATTATTGTTGTATTGGGCATTGCAATTTAGAGTTTGGAACCCTGATTATTGAGAGTGATTATTATTATCATTGTGTGTTTTTAGGAGGTTGTTATTTATTAGTTGGATGAGAGAATTATCCACCAAAATTGTCCCTAATTTGAGTGTAAATGGTTGAAAGATTGAGAAAATTCTCAAAATTGTTAGTGTGCTAAGATAGTGTGCTTATCTTAAAGGAAAGTTCGATGTATTTATTCATGGACTAGTATACTGATTAAATAGATCACTCAACATAGTCCTTGGTTGTGGAAGCCATGTCTATTGTACCATTTATCTACATGATATCAACCCACATCCTTCACAATAAGGGTTTGTGATCATGGCATTTCAAATATTTTTCAATTCTTTATAATATGAATGATTTTATAGACATTGGACCTCTTGCGCCTTGTAAATTTTTTGATGTCTTTGATTAAGTAATGGGTTCTCTGGTGCCCTAGTAATAACTTTGATACTAGAAGGTTGATCGATTATTACTCTACGCCCTTTTGTAATTCATACCTTCCTACTCCATGATATATATATAGCTTGTGTGGTTGGACACAGGTGTAGTACCTTGGCGCACCCCCCGCCAAAATAAATAAATAAATAAATTTAATTGAGTGTTTATGTTGCGCCATTGATTATGCGGTGATTTATTAATTGGGATTGCTTGTGCATTGGACTAATGATGGATGTACATTTTTATATTGATTACTCGTGCACCATTATTTAATGATTATTCCTAACTATTTTAGTAATGAATTTACTTGTGCGCCTTATGTTAGGTGGGCATGTTATTGATTCATCATTCTTCCTTTCACCTAGAATTTAAAGTTAGCTCATCTGCATCATGAATTTTGTAGTTATGACTTAGCGACAAATTGTTCTTTTGCGTGATTACTTAATATTATGGGTGTTGTTCTAAAAATTGTTCACTCTTGCATGCAACGACTAATTAATGTTGAGGTATGGTTAATAAAAATAATTTTTACCCTAGCGCCATGGGTTATTGATGTTTTAGGAATGATGGACTGATAGAATGGATATTTTTCGATCCTTATGACTCGTTATGTTATCTCATGATTGTTCCTATGAACAGAGTGAGTGTTTGAGTTTTATTGTATATGAGTCAAGATTAATTGTATAAATGCTCTGATTATAGGCCACTTTTTATTGTGATACTGTATCAATCTGTGTTCGTTATTCATGGCAATAATGTGACAGCCTTATGTAGCACATGTGGATTTTGCATTAATATATTTTCATTAAATTTTGATTGGCGCGTCAACAATGTTGGTATTAATGTGATGAGTATCCCTATTGTTTAAAAAAAAATAGACCTATTGTACATCACCTTTTGTCATAACGTCGGGTGTTGGTACAGGGGCAGACCCAGGTTTCAACACTACAACAATTCACCAACAAAACCCTAACTACCGACCCTTTCAACAACACCTGTGAAGTAGATGAAGTCTCACCCGAGGTAGAGGCAGGCATGGTTACAGGACTCAAGTGTCTACAACCTTAGTTGGGACATAGATCTGTGATTATAATACTTAAACAAAGAACTTAGCATTAATAGTTCATCAATATTCAACCAATAAATACTGTGTAGATAGGACAAAGCATCGCATCATTCACTCACATTTGATGTATTTAAGCACTTTATCATAAACTAGCGGGTTATATCTAGCAAATCAAGCACTAAGAACCTTCATATAGGTCATATCTAACATTCTTGCACATTATTATCACAAAGAATAAGTAGAGTTATATATCTCTATTAAAGCACTTAGCAAGAGAAGTTAGAAACACATCAAGACAAGAACAAAAATGAACAATACAATGTTTACGTGGTTCACCCCCACCCTGGGGCTATGTCCACCAACTCTTCTTCTTTATTGTCTTTAGTCAATCAGTTACAGGCACAGAGCCTCAAAACCCTACTTCTCCTAGGACAAGAGATATGTACGCCATGCTAGATCCTCCTTCCTTGAATTATATCACAAAGGAATTCACATTATGTTACAATACCTTGCACCTAGCTCTGCAAGTCTTTCCCAGTATGCATCGATCATATACAAACCATGCTTTCACTTAGCACTTAGGTTATCAGACTTACATCACATAGATTTGTCTCCTTTCTTACGTATCCTAGACATTTATTTATACATTAAAAAATAGGCCTAAGCATGGGTACACCTATGGGCAGAGATCCCATTCCAGTTACATATTCCCACATCTAAAAAAGGACCCAAAAATGGGTCGAGATCACGTGATCTCCACTTTGTCTTGCACTCCTCCTTCGACGGGCTATTGAAGTCCAAAAATAGGACAAACTTGACTAGATACCAACAAAAATTGGTCAAGGGACAACAATGGGGCCGTTACATATGGTATGAGAGTAGGTTCAACCCTACGACTATGGATAGTCATTCCCTCCACTGAATTATAAACCTGATTAATAAATTTTTGATAACTAAAATTTTAACTTGTCCATGAGTTAGTCATGGATAGAGAATGCCACAAAGGTTCACGACGTTGTTCCAGGGGATGAGGTGCAACGCCTCCAATAGAACCCATTCCATAGGGGTCCAACCCCTAAGGAGAAGAGAAATTCTTGAGCATGACAAGATTGTCATGTGGGATGCATTGGGTTTGACAAGGTCCTTCAAGGGAATGTCTAATGCATTAACTAACCATATGTACTAAGATAAGGCCCGTGAGCCAATACCCCTGACGATCCATAGTGCATCCCAACTAGTACTGGTAAATTTCACAGGGAACTCCATAGGATTAAGTTCCCATGTTCACAAGTGCCATGAAAGAATCAGTTGTAACGACATGGCTAGAGAACAAGGAAATGTTCTTTGCACTTTGCAGTTACAACCTCCAACACGAAGGTCTTCATGGTGGTCTTAAACTAAGGGATAGCTCTTCTAAGGTGGAAGACGCTCCTACCTCAGCTAAACATGGTTGTCGAGGTCATGTTATGGGAACGATCTAAGGAATAGTTTTGACAGAAGTGATTCTCAGAGGAACTCATTGAGTGCCATTATCGATGAGTTTAGCTCCTTATGACAGGGTGGTCGTACGGTGTTGGATTATGATGCCATATTTTTGGAGCTACTCCGGTATTCCCCACATATGAACATGGAGAGGCTAGAGGTCACGAATTCATGTTGAGCATTAAATCCATCCTTCGCGCAAAGGAGAGAATCTAAGTGCCTCGTACATTGCACGAGGAAGTCCAATAGACTTCATAGATGATGAAGTTTGATTGTGGGATTCTGGGTAGGACTCCTATGAGACCATCTGGACTGACAACATCTGGTGCGTAGCGGCATCAGACTCCAGCCAGACAAGACATATTGGTATCAAGATATGTATCTAGGACCCTTTTTCACAACACCACAATGATCGGTTCCTCAACAGAGGGCTCCCTACAGGGGACCACCACATCTGCAGTTGCACTACTAGCAGTCGCAGTTTAGGCTTGTCATCAGAACAAAGTAGGATATTAGGCTGGTAGGCCAACAACTTCTATTTTGGGGCCAAGAGTATTGGATCAAAGGTGGGTGATGGTCATATAGAGAGCCACCATACCAGGAATATTGTCTTATTGAAGGGGCCAGAGCGACTGGGTGAAGAGGACACACTACCACAATGGAGATGGGAAAGGCCCATAGGATTATGATTGCGGTGAATAACTGCTAGGCTGAGCACCTAACCACTATGTTTGAGCCATCATTGACCATATCCAACCAAAATTTAATATTTTTTAGATATCAGTGCTCAGAGATATATATTCTAGACTGTGTTGATTGGATTTAGGTAAAGGGGGTTGAAAATGACAAGTTAGGATATGTAGAAATGTCTTTGGGAGCCAACCAATAGGATGGAAGAAGGGTTACAGATTGTAGTATTAACCTAGGGAATAGTGTAATGAGTTCCAATCTATGTTATGATATTAATATCTTATGACGTGATGATCAATATGGACTGGTGGGAATCGCATGATGCGATACTCAATGGTAAGATGAAGTGGTTGAGTTGGACTATTGATGAGGGTCAAAGAAGAGTGATTGTAGGAAGAAAAATTGGAGTATCCCTCATATTCATTTCTTCCCTACAACTACAAAAGAGCATGTGCAAGGATGCAAGTTAGGTGCATACTTGGCATTGAACAACAAGGGTGTGATGAAATAATTTACCATCTTGTGGATGAGTACTACTGAATTGATTTAATAAAATTACCTAGATTGTCTCCCACAAAAGAGTTGGAGTTTAAAATTGGCTCAAAAATTGGAACATAATTGATCGTGAGAATGCCTTATCGGATGTGGACCCCTGATTTACATGAGTTGAAAGGGAAACTGAAGGAGTTTTTGGACCTATGAATTATACGTCCAAGGGTGTCACCTCTAGGTGCACCATTTTTTCTCTTATAGAAGAAAGTTCGGTCATGGAATACTCTGTATTGATTACCATCTGAAATGAGGAAACGATTGAGAACCCGTATATGTTTCCAGGTATAGAAATTTTTCTTGAACAAATGAAATGCATGACGATGTATTCCAGATTGATTGGAGATTAGGTTATCACTAGTTACAAATTAAGAGGAATGTATTCCTAAGAAATATTTCAGAACGCAGTTCGGACACTACAAGTTTATCATTTGGCCATGGGATGGACAAACGCCCTAGGGTATTCATGAACCTGATGGAAGGGATGTTTCGCAAATACTTGGACAATTTGTTCAAGTATTCATTGAAAATATTTTTATAGGCTCTTTGACGATGACAGAACGTGATGAATGTTTTCTCCTAACATTACCGGGTATACATGAACACATTATGAGAAACTATCACAATGCTCTCAAGGATTCATTATTTATGGCATGTCATCTTCGACAAAGGTATCGTTGTGGATCCTACAAAGGTAGAGGCTACCATGGAAAGGCCTGCACTGACGAACTTCCCAGAAGTAGGTAGCTTCATGGGTTTAGTGGGATATTGTCGATGGTTCGTCGAGGGTTTTTCAAGGATAGAAAATCCAATTGCAGATTTGCAGAAGAAAAAAAAGAAGTTTTTATGGAACGAAAAATGCGTGGAAGAATTTCAAAGGCTCAAGGAGTTGTTGGAAACAACGCCAATACAAAATGTCTCTAATATGAACGAGAACCTCTTGGTATGCACCAACGCATCCTAGGAAGGCTTAGGCATAGTCTTGATGCAATACGGTCGAGTGGTCACTTACATTTTGAGAAAGTTAAGAAAGCATGCGGATAACTTGTGGCGCACAAGTTGGAGTTATTAGCCACTATGTAGGCCCTGAGAGAGTGGGGAAACTACTTGATTGGATGAAAATTTGAACATAAATGGACCACGGTGGTTCGCAAAAATGGTGGTTCGCAACACCTTATTACACCAAGTAACTTGAACGCGCGACAAAGGTGTTGGTCAGAACTCCTTAACGAGTATGATTTTGAGATTACCTACATAAAAGGAATAATGAATAGAGGTGGATGCGTTGATTCGGAGACCATGTTTATTGTCGGTGGTGCCTCTTTGAATGAATATTTGTGAAATGATTTTAACTATAGTGTGACGATGATTAGTATAAAAAGGTTAAGGAATATTATTGGACAAGACACTATGTTGGTACCAAAATTTAGGGATATATTGTGGACATTGATGGGTCATTGAGATATAATAACTGGATTTAATTACAGCCCAATGATGAATTGATGAGTCTTTATCTTATTTGAAGCTCATAAAGAAGTCTACATGGTTCATTTAGGAGTCATGAAGGTGAGGATAGACCTTAAAATGTTATTCTTCTGGAAAGGATATAGGTGGACATCGTCAACTACGTGGTGATAGGTTTAGAAGGTCGGTAGGTGAAGGTTGAACATACATATCCGAATGGATTTATACGACCATCCACTATTCTATTATCAAAATTAGAGGTCATTTATATGGAATTCATTGTGAAAATTCTCGCTGATGGCAAGGAGGAATGACTTCATTTTCGTTAGAGTTGAGACTTTAAAGAAGAGTTCACATTTGGACCTTGTGCGTACGACGTATTAGGTGCTAGGTATAGCTAGAGTTTATATCAGCAAGATTTGAGACTACAAGGCATACTAAAGGAATCATGTCCGATGAAGGAATCAATGTTTGCAAGATGATTAGGATGAGTTCCCAAGAGGCCTTGGGAACACCACTTGACTTTAGTACATCATGTCCTTGAGATAGACATGATGACCGAAGGAGAAAAACAAATTGGGAAGGTTTTGTTTCATATGTGTATGTTGGACCAACATAAATGTTGGGAATAGTTTTGGTCGCTGGCCAAGTTTGCATGAAACAAAAACCATCAAAGCACCATTAATATGGCACCATTTGAGTTTCTTTATGGGGACCATGTCAGACGCCTTGGAGTTGGGATGGAATTGAGGATGGCGTCCTCATAGGATAGGAAGTGATCCAATAAGAGAAAGAACATTTACAAACAATACGAAAGGAGATGGAATAAGCACAATATTTGTAGAAGGGTTCGTCGATGCACATCGCATTGACCAATTATGAAGGGCCTAATGGCTATCTGTGCTTCATTCTTTGAGGCATTGACAGGTGTTTATCTTGTATCGAAGTGCGAATTTAGGTCATTTATGCTATGCGTGTGATTTACTTGACGTCTTGAAGGATATTTGGTGAGGGTACACTCACGGTGGAACCAATCCACCTTCTGGACCATTGCATTTGATAGCTATGACGTCGAACTTTCGATTAGGTCTAGCTCCAATAGGAAAATTTCATTCCACCCTCAGCTATCTGGGGGGACACATATGACATGTGTCCACAGTTTCCATTTTTGTTTGATGACTAGACTCTTATATATTGTCAGATACTTTATTTTTTCACTTGTGTATTGTGAAACTTCGAGATGAAGTTTAAAACAAGAGCAGTTGTATGTAACATCTCGATCTTATGACCACTTCTTATGTGACTTATTCTTTAAGAACATTTGTGTGCGAGTGATCCAGTTCATTATATGAGTGATTTCTTTGCTTATGGATTATGATGATGAGATTATGATTTATGATGTTATGTTATGTTATTAAGTATAGACGGGTGGTATTGACTAGTTTCTCCTTAGTGTGCAAGAATATTGATAGGTTGAGGATGTCGATGGAATCGATGGACCTCTTTGGACTCTAGATTGATTCACAGAGTGGACTTTTTATGGTTTGTATATTTTTGTTATTACATATAAGACATATGACTGATATAATATGATGTTGTTTATGGATCGATGACATGTTTGTTGATGGATGCAGGTTGAGGAGAGCTTGCTAATCATACTCACATTTGGAGTAGAGGGTTCACACATGACAACCAAATTTATTGAGGGAGAGGTGTGGCAGGAGCTCTGCCATATCCTACTAGCACTCCTGTCATGGTTCAAACTATAGGTTAACTATTACCTAGTTCAAGAGATCAACGACGCCATGAGGGAAGACTGTGACAGTCTCTCACAATGATTCTCATGGGCACGCAATAACACATGTTCCTTATTCTTTAGAGACCCCTAGTCCCCCACAAGGTCACCTAATGGAATATTGGCTTCAGGGGTTTGATGTCTACCAAGATCAGTCAAAAGGAGAGTGGCACCCTTGGAGCACATAGTGTGTCTTGAAGGGCATGTCGTGCAAATACAACAAGAATGCAAGTGAGTGGCATCGTTGGAGCACGTAGTGCGTCTTGAAGGGCATGTCACAATTTTAACTCCAGCAAGTTAATAAACCTAGTACCTAGAAAAGTGTGCCTCCTTAGGACCTGGTCAGCCTTAAAATGAATGATGGTATGAGTAAATTTTAATAACTAATTTTTCCCTTAAAAATTGTCACCAAACCTAATGAATTTAAAACCTAGGTCTAAGTAGAAAATGTGAAAAAAAAAACTAAATGGACATGTAACAAGAAGGGGGTAAAGAAAATTCAAACATTAATAATTAAATTAAAATTTCAATGAAGGATTAAATTATCAAAAGGGTAAATTTTTGTTTATGTCTAAACTTGCTAATTATTAACTTAGATAAAAAGGGGCACTTAAAGAAAAGGGGAAACTTAAAGAAAAAGGGGAATGTCTAACTTAGTAGGGAATCTAGATTTTGGAAATTTCTATTTGTGAACTCAACTAGGCTTTAAGTAAGGTGTCATCCAGTTAAGAAAAGTAAGGGAATAGAGGGGAATCAAGGAGTGTTTTTAGGAACACTTTTAGGTGGATGAGGGAAATAGGAAAAATTGAATTAATTAATTTCTGGTGCAACTAAGGGATTGCATGACATGTGTATGGGGGCGGTTTATCCTAATTAAATTTAATAAAAAAAATCTAATGAGGGTTTGGGAAACCAATAACTCTGAAAAATATATAAAAAGGATGGCGGAGGAGAAGTATGGATCACGACTGGCAAGTGTAAGGTTACATTGATGATATTTTTCTTGGCTTATTTTCCTTGTGGGAGTTGCGATGCCCATCTCGATTAGACAGTGGTAACTCGACCTTACAAGGCAAGCAGGGAGCTATATTCTTTCTGGGTTGTGTGCATCTCCCCTTTGTGGATCGGGGAGCTCAGGGGGAAGAAGAGTACCCCTAGCATTATTTGGGAGGTACCGATGAGGTCTCAGTGGTTATAAAGTAGAATCTAGACAAAGTGCAAGCATAGGACAACCGCTTCAGAGTCTTTGCCTTCTGCTACGGTACACATGTGTAAAATTGCATTGGTAAATTTGTTAAACATTTTATGTATATGGAATTCGATATTGATGAATATTGTAATAAATTTATGGAATCGTAGTTGATTATTTNTCATAGGACAACCGCTTCAGAGTCTTTGCCTTCTGCTACGGTACACATGTGTAAAATTGCATTGGTAAATTTGTTAAACATTTTATGTATATGGAATTCGATATTGATGAATATTGTAATAAATTTATGGAATCGTAGTTGATTATTTAAGTGGATTTTGGATCTTATAATTAATTTATGGATGACTCTATGAACCATCATAATAGTTAATGGATGCAATTTCTCTTTACTTAGAATATGGTATAAAAATTTCAATCAACCATGTTGGTAATTCATCAACGAAGATTATGCTTTACAACGAATTTTATAAATGTTCAAAATTGTTGCTTCCCAATGTCTTGGTTATAATGTTTTTAATAGATCTCATTCTTATATAGGTCTTTATGTAGAAAACAATGCTTTGTTGGATAGCATTTTGAATAGTACTTGATTGTAAAAGAAATTTAATTAACGACGTGAGGAAAGGATGTATGGGATGGATCCCGTCCTGAATTCCCGAGGTTACCATGGCTCCTTCTAAGAGTGATCAGACCATTACAACACTGAAGTTCCTTTATCTTATCTCAAACTTCTCCCGCACCACTTTTGACCTCAAAACGATCAACCTGTCCGAACTTGAGCCCCTTTGTAGTTAGAAACAAGCTCGATTCCATCTTGTCGAATCATTGGAGTTGGCACACATTCTATATGATTTCCTTCATTGATAAGACACCCCGACTGTTCGACGTTTGAGAAAACAGTGGTAGTTGTTTCCATTGTGAGGGTTCCTTCCATTTTACACAATCCCTTGACCTATGTGTGTGATGGCCTCCTTATTTCCAAACATTTTATTCAGAGTGTAGCACATAGGTATCCTACCTCTCGTTTAGCCACCTTGAATTTCTGAGTGTAAATGATGGGTATGGGTGTTTTAGTTCGATGCTCTGCAATGGGGGCGTGCATACTAGGAGTGTCCTTAATTTATTGGGAAAGTATGAGTTTAACGATGGACGCTAGCCTTATAGTTCACAACTTTGTGTTGGTCATGCTTACCAGAGTACCTATGACGTTACTCACAAAATTTTGGAATGAGTTCGCCCAAGAGTCTCCCCTAATTTTAATGGTTGCAAAATTTTTATTAGTTACGATTTCAATTTATCATGATTTTCTTTTATGGTGATGATTTTTAATGGTTGCAAATTTTTTCTATTAGTTACGATTTCAATGGATCATGATTTTCTTTTATGGTGTTGATTTTTAATGGTTGCAAAATTTTTATTAGTTACGATTTCAATGGATCGCGATTTTCTTTTATGGTGGTGATTTTTAATGGTTCTGAAATTTCTAATAGTTACGATTTCAAGGGTTGCGATTTTCTTTTATGGAGGCACCCTTCCTGGTGTTTAAAGCTTTCATTATTCTTACACAACAAATTTGGGCTACCTGCCTGTGAGTGACATAACTAACAGGCAATTGATTAAATTTTCTTTTGCACTCAACAATTTTGTGGTTGCCTAGGTGAGAGAGACTGGGGGTTTTATTTTATTGTCTTTACTCAGTGAAATCCCGATTTCCCCTCCCTCGGCGATTTAATTTTAGAGATTTTCCCTTTTTCCCCTCATGGAGTACGCCCTCACCCACAATTTACTCTCCTGTAATTTTGTGATGCATAGATTTTCATTGACAAGTGTATCTCCAACATTAAATTGCACCTGGGAAAAAATACCTAGAGTGTTCACTTCGTCGAGAATGGGCATTCTTCCTCTCTTCCAGCAAGTCTGGACACCTGCAACTTATTAAATAACTACCATCGTTTAGTGGAATACATTGTCGTTAATGATGATAACATCTACAGATTGACAACATTCTCTTGTATCGGTGTAAACCCCTTCCAAGACTATGTAGGAACTTAGCATGGTTGTGAGGACTCCTGTAACTTCAACCAGTATTACATTTTGAGGTCGAACGACATTGTTATTATGGAATTCTCCGCTTGGCATCATACGATTTTAATGCAGATAGTTTTTGTTGGTTTTATATTTCAGAATTACGTAGTTATACTTGTTTTATAGACTAAAGTGTGATAATGGATTATATTAAAAGGTTGTGACTATTATTGTGTTGGGAATTGTAATTTAGGATGCGATTATTATTGTTTTGGGGATGGTAATTTAGGTTGTGATTATTGTTGTATTGGGCATTTCAATATAGATTTTGGAACCTTGATTATTGAGAGTGATTATTATTATCATTCTGTGTTTTTAGGAGTTTGTTATATGTTAGTTGGATAAGAGAATTATCCATCAAAATATATCCTAATTTGAGTGTAAATGGTTGACACATTGAGAAAAATCTCAAAATTGTTAGTGTGCTAATATATTGTGCCTATATTAAAGGAAAGTACTATGTATTTATTTGCGTACTAGTATATTGATTAAATAAATCACTCAACATAGTCCTTGGTTGTGGAAGCCATTCTATTGTTCCATTTCTCTACATGCTATCAACCCCTATCCTTCACAACAAGGGTTTGTGATCATGGAATTTTGAATTTTTTTTAGTTCTTTATAATATGAATGATTTTATAGACATTGGACCTCTTGCCCCTTGTAAATTTTTTGATGTGTTTGACTAAGTAATGGGTTCTTTGGCGCCTTGGTAATAACGTTGATACCATAAGGTTGATCGATTATTCGTTTGGGCCTTTTTGTTATTGATACCTTCCCATTTCATGATATATATATATATAGCTTGTGTGG
>JASDQU011246700.1:18796-36699 GCA_032191745.1 Picea mariana | reverse complement strand
CGAAGTTGATGTCCAGAAATATCTTGTACCATTTTAAAAGCCATTAATTGGATCGGTACCCATTGGAGAGGGACCCGGAGACGTAGCCCAGTGAAGGGGGTGAACTCCGTTAACAACTTCTGCGTTTGTGACTCTTTTCTGCTGTTCTCATCTTTGATTTGCTATTTTCTCATTGATGTCCAGTTTGCTTTTCATTTCAGTTTACAGTTGTCATTTAAATATGTTAAATGCTGCTTTATATGCTGAGAAAATTGACTATGAGCATTCATAAAACTTTTTAATGCACACAAGTTGAGATCCGATGGATCATTACAATATCGTATCAGAGCCTCAGGTTTCAACGTTGAACCTGGATGGGCCAAATAAGTGGTCTTTGCACCCAAGGTTTCGAGAGGAAATTGTGTCTCGAGGACTAATTTCAGACCTCAGAATTTTTCTGAGTGCCAAGGGGTTACTGGGCTGTGTTATGAATCTTGGGAGGAGTAGTGGTAGAATAATACTACATCCCTCATGGTATTTGACCACAGAGGGAGAGCGCTCAACACTTGGGGTGTTGGAGCCGGAGAATCTGTTTAGGAAAAAGGAGATTCTTTTATGACCGTCAGATACGGGGAAGGTGCAGGAAGGTTATCCTGGAAGCCTTTCGGAGTTTGGAAATCAGGAGAAGTGGAATGCGCTGAGGCATGAACTTCTAAAGGAGATCTACACCATAGATCGTAGGAAAATATCCTAGCCATTGATCGTGAATGAGGAAATGCGTCAGTAGATTGTGAACTCCGGGAGAAAGGGCTTCGAGAAAAAGAGAGCATAGAGGAGTTGAAACTCCCGAAGCCCAAAGAGATAAAGTGGTGAGTCATGATGATGTCACCTAGAGGTGATGTGGACACATGGGATGTGTGCCATGTGTTAGTGGGTTTAGAACCCATGGATGATTGAAATGGCATTTGGAACGTGACGAGCGTCACCCGTCTGAATGGGCCGCGTATCATTCACTAGTATTTCACCATGTGGCATCCTATGTGAGCAGGGTTAGTGGGGCTCGAGGTTACGTAATTTAGTTAAAGGTCAGAGGACCCACAGTGGTGTTGATCACAATGCATCAAGATCAATGGCCAGGAGACATTGCAGGGACATAAGTTGCATGAAAGATAATTGTCCAAGGTGGTCCCAGAATCCAAACTGTGGTTTCACTGAGGGGTTATGTGTTAGTTTTAGGAGAATTTCGGGGCAAAAGGTGGGTTTCTCCAAACCAACATTTCATGCCCCTACAATCAGGAAAATGTTAATTGATGTGACATAATAATGTCGCCTAAGGTGACGTGGGAGTGTTTGGAGATTAATGGTTCGGGGTGTGCGGATGTGAAATCTTTTGAAGTCCCAAAGTCCCGTAACTCAGACACCTGAGGTTCCACCGCGAGTGTCATCTATTGGATGTTGGGTAGACATGGACTGTTGATCCACCCTACTGCACAAGTTTAGTAACTCGGAACTTTGAGTGACTGTCGCGTTATACTTGGAAATCTTTCGAAGCTAAAGGATCGAGTGTGTACTTATTGATCACGCGGGTTGGGGACTAAGAGAGAAGGGGCTAGTGCTCGAAGGATTGTTACAGAGCCGAGCAAAGCTCGAAAAATTCATGAAATCTGAACGTTTTCTTGAATCATATTTGTTTATGAATCGGTTGTCTACACATTTTGTTTGTAGAATTTTAATGAGTGCTAGAATTGAATAGTGTTTCCACTGAGTGAAAAGAAATGGGGGAAGCACATAATGCTTCTGGTTCAGGGAATGAAGAAAAAGGAATGGATGTTCATTTGGGAATTGAAGGGTCAAACTCCAATAGGCATGGAGAAGAGATAGATAAGGAAGGAAATATGATGAAAATCATTGAAAGATTGCAGAAAGATGCCCAAAATCATTGATCAGATTGAAAGAAGATTATGAAAGTTAAGGACAAGCAGGGAGAATTCAACTTAAAGTTGATGAAGAATCTCAAGAGAATATAAAATAAGTTGGAAAAGGAGAGAGGCTCGAGCAAAATAGAGAGTCACCAGGCTTCTGAGTGAAGAAGATCAAGGAGTGTAGGTAGACACCATCATCACTCCCAAGGTCACTACAAGAGGAGGGCACACAGTAGTTCAAGCCCATCTCTTACCAGAAAGCATAGGAGATTTGGAGTGGATGAGCTAAAGGGTGAAATGAACAAGATTAAGCCTCCTACGTTTGATGGAGAACATAAGAAGGAGGAAGATGTTGAAACATGGTTGCTTGGCATGAGGAAATATTTCCAACTGCAGTATTATTCCTCTCATGCAGAAGGAAGAATTTCAATGGATCAACTGAAGGGAAAGGCATCCATGTAGTGGGATTAGCTTGTGCAGGTACAACACATTAGAGAGAAATATATCACTTGGAGAGAATTCAAGAGTTATTTCGAGAAGAAATACTTGACTAAAAGATATTATGAAAGAAATATGAAAGAGTTATTTGAACTCAAGATGGGCAGCATGACCATTGATGAATATGAATGATGGTTTTTGGAATTGCTAAAGTATGTCCCGTTCATCAAAGATGAGACTGTCAAGATTCAAAGGTATCTAAATGGATTTCCACCTTCCATTGGTGACAATATTCAGTATGATGATCCTAAGACTATGGAAGAAACTATAAGAAGAGAGAAATTATTATATGAGAAACAAAGAGAGAAGCCTACTTTCTGGAAGGCTTGGGAAGATAAGAAGAAATTCCAGATGGATCAGAGGAAGAAGGGAACTAAGCCACCATTTTTCAGAAACAATCCTCAAGGAAAGCCATCGTTTAGAGAGTCGAGAATGGCTAACATAGAGGAACAAAGGCCAAGGTAGATGCCCATTCAGTGTTGGGGCTTTTAGGGGAGACACAAGTACAAAAATTTTCCCCAAAAAGATGGAAAATTGAGAGTTGTCCATAATGTTCAGCAAGAGGAAATGGTGGAGGACATGGGCAGTAGAATGCCAAGGATCTATGCAGCCCTGGACAACAAACAAGCTGAATTTCAGTCGTACATGATTGAAGTGGAAGGTATGATTAAAAACCAACCATTTACTATTTTAATTGATTCAGGGGCTAGCCATAGTTATATAGATACTTGAGTGGTGGAAAGTTTGCAATTGTCGAGAAGAAAACATGAAAAGTCTTGGTTAGTGAAGCTATATATAGGAAACAAGAGGAAAGTCACTGAGTTAGTTAATTCATGTCTAGTGGACATGAATGGATTGAGCACAAAGGCTTAATTGAATGTTCTGCCTTTAGGTTCTTATGAGTGTCTAATTGGGATGGATTGGTTGGACCAACACCATGCCATCATGGACTGTCATAACAAGGCATTCACTTGCTTGGATGAGGAAGGAAAATGGAAAACAGTCCAAGGAATTCCTAGAGCTGTTGCTATCAGAGAAATATCAACAATGCAGCTGAAGAAGTGTTGTAGAAAAGGATGTCAATTATTTAGAAACCTTGTGGAGGAAACACTTAAGGACAAGGTGTTAAAGATTGAAGATCATGTGGTACTAAAGGAGTTTGAAGATGTACTCCAAAAGGTACCAAGATTACCCCCGAAGAGAGATATTGACTTCTCTATAAACTTGATGCGTAGAGCAGCTCTAGTGTCAAAAGATTCTTACAGAATGAGTATGCCAGAGATAAAAGAGATGCAATTGCAGATTGAATAGATTCTGAAGAAGGGGTATATACGCCCAAGTGTGTCACCTTGGGGAGCCCCAGTCCTGTTTGTGAAGAAGAAGGATGAGATGTTGCGATTGTGTATCGATTTCATACAATTGAAAAAAGTAACTGTAAAGAACAAATATCCTCTATCGAGGATTGATGAACTCTTCGATCAGTTGATGGATGCAAAGATATTTTCGAACATAGATATCAATTCAGGATATCACTAGGTACGGATAAAGGACAAAGACATCAACAAGATTGCCTTTAGAACAAGGTATGGTCAGTATGAATTCACAGTGGTGCCATTTGGGATGTCGAATGCACCCGATGTTTTTATGTGCATGATGAATTTTGTATTCAGGGACTATCTATACAAGTTTATCATAGTCCTCCTGGATGACATTATGGTGTATTCCAAGTCAGAGGAAGAGCATGAAAAAAATCTAAGGATGGTGTTTTAGGTGCTAAGAGAGCACCAAATGTATTCCAATTTGAGAAAGTGCTCATTTTATCAGGAGTAGATCCATTACTTGGGGCATATTATTTCGAAGGATGGGATAGTTGTAGATCCTGAGAAGATTGAGGCCATCAAAGAATGGTCAGCACCAAAGAATGTGACGGAAGTCATATCCTTTATGGGTCTAGCTAGTTATTACATAAGGTTTATCTTGGGGTTCTCGAGGATAACTCACCCTATCACTTCCTTGCAAAGGAAGGAGAAGAAGTTTCAGTGGAAAAAATATTGTGAGAAAAGATTTCAACGATTGAAGCAACTGTTAACTAGTGCTCCAATCCTGAGGATTGCAGATCCGAATGAAGAATTTGTGGTGTGCACAGATTCATGCAAAGAAGGACTGGGAGGATTCCTCAGTCATAATGGATTCGTGATTTGTTATGAATCCAGAAAGTTGAAAGAGCATGAAAGGAACTATGCCACTCATGATTTGGATTTGGTAGGCATAGTGCACGCTCTAAAGAAATAGAGACATTACATCATGGGAAGGAGGCTTGAATTGAGGATAGACCATAACGGTCTAAATTATTTGTTTGATCAACCATCCTTGAATGCTAGACAGAGTAGGTGCTTGGAGTTTCTCTGTGAGTATGACTTTGATATCAAGGATATCAAAGGGAATAAGAACAAAGTGGTTGATGCACTCAGTAGGAGAGTGCATGAATTGCATGCTACAACCATTAGCATGTACCGAACTGATATTAAAGACAAAATTTTGGACGCTGCAAATGCAGATTTGCAATACAGGGATTTGGTAGCAAAGCTACAACAAGGTAAGATGCAAGAGAAAGTGGAAACTTATAAATTGGAAATTGATGGAACACTTCTTTACAAGAACATAATTTATATACCTAATTTCCAGGACTTGAAACTTATTATTTTACATGAAATGCATAATGTGCCTTATGTTGGGCACCTTGGAGATCAGAAAACTGTGACAACAGTCAAGAGCCATTACTTTTGGCCAGGTATGAAGAAAGAGATTGCAGAATACATCACCAGATGTATGGAGTGCCAGAAGTTTAAATATGAACAGAGGCACCCATCAAGATTGATGTAGCCTTTACCCATTCCTGAGTGGAAATGGGAGGTAGTGATAATGGATTTCATCATAGGATTGCCCATAATAGGCAAGCAACATGATTCAATCATGGTGGTAGTGAAAAATCTTATGAAAGCTACCCATTTTATTTTGTTAAAGACTACTCACTAGGAAGTGGATGTAGTCGACATCTTTATGAAGGAAGTGGCACAATTGTGTAAAATTCCCAAGACAATTGTGCCTGACAGAGCCCCAAAATTTACCTCAAATTTCTGGAAAGGGTTATTCAAGGGGTTCAGAATGAATCTGAACTTCAGTACAACCTATCATACTAAGTCTGATGGGAAAATAGAGAGGGTGGACCAAGTGATAGAAGACATGCTAAGGATGTATGTGATGGACAAATCGTCTAAATGGGAAGACTACCTACACTTGGTAGAATTCGCCTACAATAATGGGTATCAAGCATCATTGAAAATGAGTCCATTTGAAGCACTTTATGGTAGAAAGTGCAATACTCCAGTAAGATGAGATAATCCAGTTGACATGGAAGTAGTTGGGCTAGATTTGCTCAAGGAAATGGAAGAACAAATGCTAAAAATTAAACATAATTTAAAGGCTTCCCAAGACAGGAAGAAAAGTTTTGATGATAAAAATAGAACCCATGGAGAGTTTAGAGTGGATTATCATGTTTTCTTGAAATTAAAAGCCAATAGAAGTTCCTTGAAGTTGGGAAGTTGCTCCAAGTTGGTAGCCAGATTTTGTGGGCCATTTGAAATCCTAGAAAGGATTGGGCCAGTTGCATATATTCTTGCATTACCTGCATCCATGACTGTACATAATGTGTTTCATGTTTCATTGCTTAAGAAATATATACATGATGCTAATCATGTAATTGATTGGAATTTGATTTAAGTGGAGAAAGAAGGTGTCCTGCAAGTGCATCCTATGCGCATATTGGATCGAAAAAGAAAACAACTATGGAATCAAGCCATAGGGATTTTAAAGGTCCAGTGGACCTAGTACGGTCCCGAGGACACAACATGGGAGCATGAGGATTTTATGCAGGCATAATACCCACATATTTTTGAATATTTTGAAAATCTTGCTGATGTTATGTGAAAGTTGCACTGAGGATAGTGAAAAAATAAGGGGAGGGGATTGTAATATCCCCTAGGACGAGCCATGTTGTAATCATGTTTATGAATTGTAAATCATGTTTTGTAGGCCAGTGAGTCAAGTATTGATAAGCTAGTAGCCTTATGTGTTTAGTAGGCCGAAGATCCTAAGTGTTAAAGGCCAAGAGACTATTTTTGTATATGTAATGTGAAGAACATTAGTAAAGATTAAGCATCGTTGTGTGTAGACTGACCACGAAGAAAGAATGATGGGGGAAAAAGCTTCCATAGGGTGGGTAAGGGAAAAGGGGATGAAAGGTATGAAATAGGGGCTAAGCTTAGGGGCTTAAGTCCTTGGGAATAATAATTTATTATTATTCCAAAGCTGTGTGACAAACATGTTTTTATCCTAAGTTTTGGGAGAGGTAATGCATGCAACTCCAACTTGTGAAAAAAGGGAACACATACTTTATGGAGTGTATGAAACTTCATGGGCAACATGTGTTAGCCCAGGCACATGCAATTTAACCCAAGAATTGAGCCATGATGGGGGTTCGTCCTCCATTCTGTCGTCGACTGTCTAAAACCATGAATTCCATCTGATATTTGTATGCCTCATGCAACTATGAAACCTGAAGCTTATGATGTTTTCTTCAGAAGCTGATACACCCTCTGTCTGAACCGTTCAATTTGTGTTCGACCTCTGTGTGGATTCCTTGTCATGCACCCTGAAAACCAGTGGAAAGCCTGTGAATTGATTCATGTCACCTGTGTGTCCTGTGAACCTAGCCTATCCGCTCTTGAAGAGTTGAGTCTATACCTGAATTGTCTTTGGGTTTCTACCTTCTATGTTTCCTGAGTGAAATTGACCAGTTGTTGTTGCTGTTATCCTCACTTTCCAGGAATTGGGATGAAGCTGGTTGAATAACCGGGTTGTCAGGACCATGGTAGAAGAGGTAGGTTTTCATGCCTGTAAGAAACTCTTTCTAGGTGAGGGAGTCTGTTGGGAAGTGGTTTTCTCCCAGAGAGAGTCCAACACCAGCTACGGAGATCTGAGAATTCTTGATCCGAACTATTGTCAAGACCCAGAGATGGAGGTGAAGCACTGATGGACTGTTCTTGTGAAGGTGTATACTCCCGGGTGGAACATGCATGTGGGGAATGAGAATCCGTGAGTAGTGGGCGTAAGAAGGCTCCTGGAGAGAATCCTTCTGGTTTCTTTGTGTAGTTTTCCTATAACCTCAACCTAGTCTAGGATTACCTTACCTTGGGTGGAGCTTAGTCCCAGCTCGGGGGTGGCCCACTGGTGAGAGTGATGAGCAACGAGGTCTAAGGCTAGGAGGTTCTTGGAAGCTCTGTATGTAGTTGGTGGAGTTACTATAGTTTCAAAGATAAGTATATGCATGTGTTTAATTTCAATTAAAATGCATGTTTGTGATGCTTGCAATATTATGATGTATTCCATTGCAATGATATTTACTGTTAATTCCATTAATTATGTATGTTATATGTAATTATATGTTTACTCTATTAAGTCATTTAACTTCATTTAAATGCATACTATATAAGTGTTATTCCTTGTAGTAGTGTTTCATGACAGTGGGGTTGATGGTTGTGGATGTTACATTTGTGTTATTCTTGATATATTTGTGTTTATTGTATTCAGTTCATTAATCAGTTTGTTCCACTCCCAAATATGGATCAAATAATTTCCACGTTTATGCATCAAACCTATGAAGGTCATCATTTCATAGCAAAATGAGTGCTCAAACATTTAGAATGAACTCAATCAAATGGCATCAAATATTCTAAAGTTTCAAACTTCCATCTGACTAGTTATTCATATTCTGATTTTGATGGAGATAAAGAGCATGGAGTGTCTACTTCAGTTTATTTGATGAATCTTGGATCAAAAACTATCACCTGGAGATCATGAAAGAAATTTGTTCCTACTGATTCCATAACTGAAGTCGAATATGTTGCAACATTTCAAGCCAAAAAATAAATCATTTGGCTTCAAAAAATACTTGAAGACTTGCAGCACAAACAAGTGACTTCAATGCCTCTCTTTGTTGAAAAAACTTATGCAATTCAACTATCCAAGTATCCAAAATTCCATGATTGAACCAAACATATCAACACCAAATATCACTTGATTTTACATCATGTTGAGGCCAAAACCATTCATCTGACACATTGTTCTACTTTAGAGCAAATCATAGATATGTTTACTAAAGCATTGGGCCATGAAAAATTTGAAAAATTATGAATGCAACTTGGCATGTCAGATTCCCCTTCAGAGTAAGGGGGGAATGTTAACTAATTTGTTGAGTTGTAATTATTCAAATAACTGTAGCTGTCTCGTAACTATTAATGTACGTTGTTAATAACAATTTTAATAATAACAATTTTTATTGTGGAGTTTTTCTTTCACAGGCCTATTACATTTTGAAGGATAAATGAATGTCCAAAAACAATTCATTCTCCCCAAGAAATCGTTACAGGGAATCCATCGGTCTCCTTCCCTTGGCATTCCAATCTCTACACAAATTGGAATTTAAGGATTTTATTGCACTACAATGTGACAACTTCCAATAGGTTAACTTGCACACATAGCTAGCATGTTCATGTCATCTTCCAAGTAGGTTTTTATATTGGGATACTTTACTTCTCCATGTTTTTTCTTGTCATCTACCAAGCAAGTTTTGATATTGGGGCTACTATACTTATCCATTTTTTTTTCTTAATGTTTTATGTCGATTCAAATTGTAGGGAATGGATAATGCTTTCCTAAGCCCCCAAATAATCCATATGTCATCTTCCATATGCATTACAAATTTATTTTTGTACCTCTTCCCTTGATTTTTATGTTGTTTCATAATATGGAGTGCAAAGGTATTGTACCATCTCACTGCCCCAATGCTGCACAAACCATTTGTACCATATGAATCCCCCAATGTTGCACAAACCATTTGTACCATCTGAAGCACGCAATGTTGTACAAAGCATATTGTATAGGAAATATTCTCTATATGGATTTTCTTGTGATAGGCGGAAAAGAGGTATTACCTCCCCACCTCTCCATTTCTTTTCCAACCACATGCACCATGCTTTGCATGTATTATTATGTGGAATGAAAAGTGTGGGCTCAACATGTGGATCATGGAAGATGTGAAGTATGGAGACATGCTTCCCTTAGCATTAAAATGATATTGACAAGGATTTTTCCTTAGCCAATCCTAGGAATTCTAAGGATTTTGAATGCTAAGTCACCACCGTTCCACAAGGCTTCCAACATAGCTTTTAAGAATGACTTCAAGGGTTTTTAAGCATAGTTTCAACCAAATAAATAAACAGTTAGCCATTTCAAATCTTCATTAATCCGTTTTGATCGCACTATATATGTAAGTATTGTCTCCTTATATGTATGTATTTATATTATTTTATTATAGTGAATGGTGGGACTTAATAATAATTATTGTTTAATTGGGTGTGAGTTTTCTTTTTTTAATTAATCTATTGGTAAAAGTTGATGAAGTAACATTAATACTAATCCATCAAATGTTTTGACAATGATGATGTCCTCTCTAATGCTTTGAATGAATAAGTGTTTCCTCATTACTAGGAGAGTATCTAATAATCATTAAGATATCTAATAATGAATAAGTGTTACCAACATCGTGTCAGAAAAAATATCATCGAGGGTTTGAAAATGAAAATATCGTCAACATCGGGGAAAATGTCATAAGAACAAAAAAAATACAAAAATATTCATTTTTTTACAATTTTTTAAATATCTAAATCATCATCAACAACAAATAAATGAATTTCCACATAAATATGGAAAGATAACGGATATATAAGATGTATAAGATGTCTAGTAAACTCAAATACATCAAAGTCTACAAATCAACACTGAATCATGTCCCGAGTCTAAAGCCTCAAAATATCATCAAAAAATATAATAAGTGACAAATGTATCTCATCATCATGATTTGTCTACAATAAAATCAAGTAAAAAATAATGAGTCCCTCTGCTCCTTTTATGGGAAAAGGTGATGGATCTATAAATGGTTTCTCATATAGAGGAAGAATCCCTTGGGGTTGGCACTGGACTTTGAAATCCTATATAAGAAGTAGGAAATAGAGTTTGTTATCCTCTACTGGTGATACTTCCAAGTACAACTCCCTCTATCGGAATATGTGAAGATGGTGTCTAACTCTGCTTTGTAACGTCCTCCTCCTATAGCTCCCCGACCTCCTCTATTATTTCCCCCTCTAACTCATGTATCTAATCAGGAATTGATTTGAATATAGGCCTCTTGGACTCAAACTTCCGTGCAACAGTGGTGTCAATCCCATCAAACAAAATGGTGTCCACATCGAGTGTTTTTTGAATCTTCCTCACCAACAAAAAATATTGTAGTAGACATATACCATGTCATTGAGGCACTTGGATTCTAACCTGTATGAGGACCATAAATTATAAATTAATGATCATATTATAATTTATAATACATAATATAGACTCTAGAGGGTGACATGGCATAAAATAATAAATTAAAATTTAATTTGAATTTTTTTAACCTGTTGCGCTTCTTGGTGTGTATTTTCTCAAATGCATTTGAATTATGCTATGCTAAGTACCTGAATATATTTGAAGACAAATATCATAATAAACCCACAATATCAACAAGAATAAACCAAACTATTCACCAAAATATTGAACACAAGAAATAGTGAAAACCCTTGAGGTAGGGTAACACCGTATATTATTCCTTAAGGAAGGAATGCACACCTCAAGAAATGCTTGATACATCCACCATATTCTTCACTCCCCATTTCATTACATTTCTTACACTTTTTTATATAAATTTCTCTATCGCCTAGGAACCTTCTATAGAATCATCTCAGATTTATTAGATCTAACTACCATAGTGGGCCTTTATTAATATAGTGGACCTAGTCCACATTACATTGAATGACCACATTCTCATATATTAAATAACTTCCACTAATAATACATAACCACATTCCCATTGGATACCTCCCTAGCTACCCCATATTACCTCCTTAGCTATACTACATTGCACCCCCCTTCAGATGTTTTTTCCTCAAAACATGAGAAAAAACCATACAATATGACCAGCTAAGCAATGTAGCCAACTGGTACCAAGTACCACCATCCATCCATCTCAACGAAAGTCGAACATACCATCTATCTTCTTCCTTTCCACACTGATCTTGATCTGCATTATGTTTGTGTTTCCATGTGATTAGTTCTCTAGTTTGATGTCATCCTGTAGTGCTAGTAGGCCTCCATGCACCTCTTGATCGGTTTCCTTTCTAGTTCCCTGCTGGTGTATAAACGTGTTGATGCACATGCCCTTGCCTTGATGACTATTTTTTCTCTATATGATGTGGATGGCGATATACAACAACTGTAGGAATATGTTCTTTTTTCTTCAAATCTGCAACACTTTGTGCCTTTGAGTCAATGACCTCCTTAACTTCATGGTTATGTCTTTCCTGTAGTTTTTCTTCATCTCCTTCTGTAGACTTTGCCTCTGATTCAACTTCAAACTCGGCAATAAATTCTTTGCTAACCTTCATGGGCCCATATTTCTTACTAAAAGATACATCCTGCAATTTGATTTTTTTTTCTTGTACCACAACTTTGAAAACTTCTTTTTCACATTAATATTAATGGTACCCACTGATTCTATCGAAGGATATCCCAAAAAAATATCCACTTCATCAATATCCATAGCATAAAAATATGAATGCGACACATATTTATCCATGGTAATATTCAAATATTTAACAATTTGAACATTTTCACCATCAACCTGTGTGCTTTGAATATTCTTTACTGGAACTTGCAATCTATTAACCAATTGAACATGGATAAATTTTTGCTAGCAACTGGGGTTAATAGAAACAATGTTATTTTCTTTATGAATACAACCATGAACTTGTAATATAGATTTTCCACCTAAAAATAAACCCTTGGTGCTCTATTCAACCTTACGCTTTGTATGACACCACCTATCTAAGAAAAATTTTTCAATTTCTTCACCAGCGAGTGCCATTATTTGGGAATACCTAAGTGATCCCCACCAATTGAATGCATCACCTTGTAAGTGTAAACTGACCAAACCTCTCCAATTCTCTTTCCATGCTAACTTCTCTTCTTTTATAATTTTTTCAATACTTGGGCCATCATCATTTCTAGTAAAACACAAATACATATTGGAATAAATATTCAATAAAAACTAAAGATTAAAAAATAACTTATTGTGCAAATCGCGTGGCTTTTTCCAGAAAAACCCTGAAAAATGGCCGAATTTAAAATTCTCATCACTTTACATCCCAATCTCCGTTTCAAATATATTTTTTTTAAATTGGGTATTTTTCCGAGAGGAATTCAAATATATAATTTCTTTTGGCAAAATTCGGCTCGAAAAGTTTCAGATATGAACCTGAAGTGTGTCACACTCTTTTTTTTTTATAGAAAAAATATGCAAAAAGAGCCAAACAATTCTCCCCTTCTTTGGTCGAGGAAAGTGCTCCGACACCACTTGTTAAGTACCTTAATATATCTGAAGACAAATATCATAAGAAACCCACAATATCAACAAGAATAAACGAAACCATTCACCAAAACACTAAACACAAGAAATATTCAAAACCCTTGAGGGAGGGTAACACCATATATTATTCCTTAAGAAATGAATGCACTCCTCAAGTAATGTTTGATACATTGACACTATTCTTCACTCCTCCTTTCATTACATTGCTTACACTTCTTTATATAGCTCTCTCTATCTCCTAGGAACCTTCTAGAGAGTCTTCTCAAATTTATTAAAACTAACTACAATAGTGGACCTAGTTCACATTACATTAAATGACCACATTCTCATATATTAAATGACTTCCACTAATAATACATAACAACATTCCCATTGGGTACCTCCCTACGTACCCCATATTACCTCCTTAGGTATACTACATTTGTTAGGTAGCTAGAGAGGTAGTGGAGGTCATTGAATGTAAGGTGGACTGTGTCCACTATATTATTAAATAAGACCCACTATGGTAGTTATATATAATAAATGGTGAGTTAGATATGATAAATGTAAGAGGATTTCTTAGAAGGTTATGTTTTTAGAAGATTCCTCCTTTAGAATGTTCTTAGGTGATGGTAGCATTGTATAAAGGGGTTAAACTAATGTAATGAGATATGAAGAGAAGTATTGTATTTGGAGTTGAATCTCATTAGGAGGAAGCCCCCTCGAAGAGGTAAGCGAACATGAGAGAATCCCTTCCATTATAGGATCCATTGTATGGTGTTACCCTACCCCAAGGGTTTTGATACAATAAAGTGGTGGTTTTCTATATTGTTCCCTATATCTTATGTGGTGATTGTATTCAGATATATTTGGATTGATTGAGATATCTATGTATTATGTATTTGGTATCTAACAAGTGGTATCCGAGCACTTTCCTTGGCAGGAAGTGTGGGCAAATATCTTTTTTTTTCAGAAAAAAAGAGGCTTGCGACATTCCAAATGATTTATATAGGTTTTGGTTTAAAATTTTCAAAAACTGGTTGTATATCTCAACTCCTCTCATAAAAACACCCAAGTTAAAAAAAAAAAAAATCGTTTGAAACGGTGTCCGCAAAGTCAAGTTATTTGCATTTTAAAATATGCAATTTTCAGGGTTTTTTTCGCCAATGACCATGGGGTTGTTTTGATTTCTGTAGTATCTGGGGATGAATTAAAAAAAAAAAAATTGCATATCTGAGTTCCTCTCACAATTTCACCCAATTTCAAAAAACAAATCCTCTAAATTAGAGCTCTACAAGTGAAGATATCGATGGGATTTTTCGTTTTGGCGATGGGACTGCAGGGTTCATAACTTTTCATAGGGTGATCAGATTGATACTAGATCAATGCCACTGGATAAATTATTTTAAGAGATTTTGTTTGGTATATTTTATGTGGTGTGTCTAATGGTTATTTCCTCTCAAACCATCAAATAAATTATATAGACGTCTGAAGCATTCAAAACCTAATTGAATGACACATTGCATGACCTTATAAATGACCTAACATTACATGACCTTGCAGATGGCCTACGGGATAATTTTCGTAGTATTCAAGATTCATTGGATAGCATGTAGAAGATATTTTTTATGGCAGACATCAGGGATGAATATAATCAAGAAATATATGTTTGGTATGATTTTGAGGTCGATTGTGATGATTGGTATATGGATATTTATAATTTCTAGGATGACAACCACTTTCATATTTTATTTGAAGATTTTAATGCACCTTCCGTAGAGAACATCAATGTAAAAAATCGGGAGCCAGTGATTATTATTAGTGTCCATCATACATATTCTACAGTGGTATTATTCCTTCCAGATTCTGCTACGAATCTTTTCCACTATGTGGATGGATCTTTTTTTTTGGATCCACATGACACATGTCAGTATTTGGAGCATCATTTTGAGTTGATTATTTGGTTTTGAAATCTTCTGCGAGGATTTCGCATGATCACTTGGACATGGGACCCGGGTTTACAATGGCGGTTAGAGTAATTCATCATGGTGGTTTTCCTTTCTACACGGGGCCTTGGTTCTCCAATATTCTTCATCATTATGGTCCACAATTATCCATGGGAGCCTAGTATATGGTTTTCCACCCTCATAACAAGCATTGATGATAACTCTTTCATAAGGGGGATGGAATGTTAGGTAGCTAGAGAGGTGGTGGAGGTCATTGAATGTAAGGTGACCTAGGTCCATGATATTATTAAATAAGGCCCGCTATGGTAGTTATATGGTAGTTAGATATAATAAATGGGTAGTTAGATATAATAAATTTAAGAGGACTTCTTGGAAGGTTATGATTCTAGAAGATTCCTCCTCTAGAATGTTCTTAGGTGATGGTAGCACTATTTAAAGGGGTTAAAGTAATGTAATGGGATATGAAGAGAAGTATTGTATTTCGAGCTGAAACTCATTAGGAGGAAGCCCCCTCTAAGAGGTAAGTCAACATGAGAGGATCCCCTCCATAATAGGATCCATTGTATGGTGTTTCCCACCCCAAGGGTTATGATATAATAAAGTGGTGGTTTTCTATATTATTCCATATATCTTGTGTGGTGATTGTATTCATATATATTTGGATCTATTGAGATATTTATGTATTTTGTCTTTGGTATATAACATGCTTGCATACTGAAGAGATACATGTTCGGATAAGCACCCAAATGGAAACTTTTTGTAGATGGGGTATTCTACAACCATACTTGTTCCACCAAGCATCTACAACAAATAAGAGAAACATAAGAAAAAACATTGAAATTTGAAAGCTAAAAGTTGAAACAAAGTAAGAATCTAGAATCTAGAAATAAGAACTAATAAGAGACATCGCAATTTGAAATTTAATGAAGATTGCCTGGCATTTTAGTCTTCCAATTATCTATAGCCATATGAAAGACAAAATTCCCACAAGACATCCTATATAATTCCATATCTTTGGAAATCTTTGCACGTTCTTCATGAATTAACACCATACTCTCAACACATGTGAGGAATCCTTCCATAAACTCAACATCAAATCTAAAACCACATGAGTAAGAGAATGCAGGATTGAGGTATATCCCTGCAGCATGAATCGAGCGATGAAGTGTATTGTTCCATTGTTGATCAATCACTCCCCATATCTATAGTCATTTCTAAAATCCATCATCTCCCTTGTCATCATAATAGGAACATATGGATTCTTTGGCTCTATCCATGGCCTCATACATGTATCCCATTGCAGGATTGTCTCCATAAACCAACCGAAGAACCTTTACCAAAGGTTTTCTAATGGTAACCACCTCCTAAACTCCCACCCAAAAGCTCTCTTAGTATGGAACTAGCTTTCATATCGCCGCCCCCTCCAGTTTATGAGTAAATGATAAATCATCCCACTCATGTGAAGAAAACAACATCTTGAAGTCCCACATACAATCTGAAGGAGACCAAAGAGATGTGAAGCTAGTGGAAAAGTGTGTGATTGTAGGACACACCAACTCCCTATTATTTGTGAATCTTCTCATAAAGATAAGCACATGTGCATGATTATATATGAATTTTTAGATGCTCTTATTTGATTCAACAATGTCCGTGATATAAGAAAATTTTCATGTATTATCTAAAATCAAATCTATACAATGTGCAACACAAGGAATCCAAAACAAGGTAGGAAACCTCTGCATAGGAATCCTACCTGAAAAAACATAGTTAGCAGTGTTATCGATTATGACTTGGACAACATGTTGTGGACCCACCTCATGAATGAACTTTTCCAATAAGTCACATAATAATGATTCATCTTTAACATGTGCGTACGCATCAATATATTTAACAAACATTGTCCTCCTCAGAAAATTAACCAAGAAGATAATAAGTGTCTTTCTCTTCTGGTTCGTTCAACCATCTGACATCACACACTAGTACATATGACCAAATTTGCAATGGTTTCTCGTTGATATTTCCACACTTATCCATCACAATTTCCACAAAAGCCGAGTTCTTTTTTTTGTCGTAATAATTTCATCGCTATATCCACGATCTAGGTGTGCGTGGAAACATCGATGAAATAAGCTCTCCATGTGTCACCACCTTCAATATCAGTTAAACTATGCATCGTTGCAACTATGATGAAATTACGTCGCAATAACAACGAAGAAGTGTGGCAATTACGAAGAAAATTTGTCGCAATTGCGACGGAAAGTTATGCCAAGCCAATAACTTACGACGTAGATGTTGAATGCGCGACACAAAACCGTCGCAACTTGTGACGAAAATCTGTGGCAATATCGACGAAAATATATGTCAAGACCATACTTACGACACAGATGCTGTATGTGCGATGAAAATTCGTGGCAAATTGTGACGAACTTTCGTCGCTACTGCAACGGTTGTGGTAAACTACAAAATTTGTTTCCGACGAACTAACGTCGATATTGCGACTATGACTTTAAGTTTAAAAAAAAAAATTACATGAGATATGGTATTACCATATTACATTGTAATATGGTATAACATATTGTATACCATATTACAATGTAATATGGTAATGCCATATTACATTGTAATATTGTAATATATTGTAATATTGTAATATTCTATTGAAAGATGGATGTTAGAGAAAATGTGTAGATCTTTTAGATTGAACAAGATTATAATATATATATATATATATATATCCCCTACAAATAATCAAGGCACTAATAAACCAAATATTGGAAGCATGTGTTATCATGAAGTTGGATTAGAAGTAAGGATACCAATATCACAATATACACAAAGAATAATTTGGAATATTACTTTCAAAAAAACACATGGATTGCATGAGTTAGTCATTATGCAATTTATATTACACAATACTATAAGAACACTTCTAAGATTGATGGATGATATCTTAAGAACAATTCTCAAACTTGTTTATTGTAG
>JASDQU011246699.1:11857-22742 GCA_032191745.1 Picea mariana | reverse complement strand
TTATTGATGTTTCTCTTAGGAACTACCATGAGAAAAAGGCTTAGTTAGTTTTAATGACTTAACAAGCATTGTTTTTAATGATTCCACCTTGTTAAATTATGTTAATCTTTCATGAGAAATTATATTATGACTTGCGTACCATTAATTTTAAAGTTGGTGCATGTTGCACAACCCCAAGAAAATTTTTAGATGTTGTACGTCAAGAAAGCCAAATTTGCTTCACTTAGACCCTTTATATTATGCAAGTTAGGGGGAAGCCTTTTTAAACCTTGCACAAAAGTAGAAATTTATAAAAACAAAAACAAAAAAATGTTCTATAGTGCTTTTACCGGTTGTACATCATAGGAGTCGTACCGGTCGGGGGCATTACAATTTGTTTCAAAGAAGCTTAAAATTATATCCAAGTCTTATTCTTCTTCCCTGCAATGAAATTTAATAGGTCATGGATAACTGTTTCGCCCAATGAGTCGCCATTTTTTGGGCCCCAACAACCCCCTTCCAGGGATGATTTTAGAGGCTAAATTTTGCTCATGGGCTAATTTTCCATGGTTTTTCCAAAAAAAAGATTCGTTATTCTAAAAACGATTCGCCCAAATTCTATAGGATAAAAATGTTTTACCTTAAAAATCGCCAAAAGTTTATACAAAATATATAAAATCCTTATAAATTTGAATGTTTTTGCAAAAATATCACCAAACATTTATAGTTGGGATATGAAGGATTATTAAAATTCGCCAAGGTTTCTACATTTTAAAATAAATTTCCATTCTTAAAATCATCCCTCCCCCTTCTTTATTTTTAATCAAAATCTAGGGTCCATCAAAATTTTACTTGGATTCTTCATTTTTGTTTTCCTTTGACTCGATTGAATTGGTATTGGTTTGCTTTGTTTAGAGGTTGGTTTGAGTTTATATTCTTTTGTTTGGTTTGAATTTCATGAAATTCAAATGTCATTTCGTTTTTCTTTCTACAAAGTTTTGATGTTGATGGACGAGCTTCATAATTTGGAGTTTGTTATTACCTCTTCCTTATTGAATTTATCTCCTATGAGAATGGCTTGGTTGAAGACATGGATTAATAACAATGATTTTACAGGAAGAAAGATTATTGCGACATATTTTTTCTATGACATTTTTTGACATTTGATCAAATTTGAATGAAGGAGAGACGAGCATAGAAATATTAATTCTTTAAATGAAAACATCAATTTTTATCAACTGCTTACTTTTGTTTAAATTATGATTATGTTTTCGTATTTTGCTCATTAGAAAGTTTGATTATTTTAAATAATGGGTTCAATATGTCAGCATATAATATCTTGGTGTGTTTCTCATTTTCACAAAATCATTTGGTGGGTTTAATTAATTAAATTCTTTTGTTATTTTGCATCTCATTTCAAAATAAAATAAAAATAAAAATAACGAATTATCTATCATTTGTTTGATTTTGTGAAAACCCAAAATCAATATTTTTCTCCTCTCCATCAACTTGAAGCTTCTAGAATTTTAAGATCATATTTTAAAGAAAAATATAAATAATGTTTGTTAAGAAATTATAATTGGTTTAAATTCATTTTAATTTTATTGTTCTAGATTATGTTTTATTCACAATTTTTAGGTTACTAATTTGGTTTCTTTTTGTTTCACAGGTTTCTATTATCAGTGATTTGGTACGGATCTGATCATGGCTTGATTTTATTATCTAAATACGTTCAAGATAATTGATCCAAAAATTAAATTGGATTGTTGCAAATAAATTATGAGCAACAACAAAGAAGATTTGGAAATGCATTCAAGAACAGACAGATGATTTTGTGGGACTTGTTTCAGCCAAACCATAAGGAATCTGAAGAAACGGTTGAAAACCCATCTGCAGAATGGACTCATTTAGCTTACATGCAAGAATTTTCCCAAACAAATGCATGATTTGAGAGATATTTTTGTCTCTTTAAAAGGAAAATTTTAGGTGGAGAAAATTATTAGTGACGCCCAGGATGTTCATTCATTGTATAAATATATGAAAAAGTTCAGAGCCAAAGAGATCCAAGAAATTGTAGAGGAGGATTTTATCCTTTCTTTTTTGTATATTATTTCTTTTGTAAATTTTTTACTTTTCAAATTGAGTAACAGATGGTTGGAATTTTGGGAGAATGGACGAGTACTTTCAAAGAAGAATATGAAATTTCATATTGCTTAATGGCTTTTGTCCTGTAAGTAAATTGGTTTTGTTTTCATTATAATATCTTCATATTCTTTGAGTAATTGATTATGCATTGATTTAAATTTTTATCAATACATGGTTAATTGTTATCATTTATGTATTAATTTTTTCAATCTTTAAGAGTCCATTATTCCAATTATCTTGATCTTGGTGATTGTATTATTTTGATACAAATCTTGTATTATATTGAGTTTATTCATGTAATTGAGATTTGTAAAGATATAATTGTTCAATTGAGATTTTTCTTATTGTCGATTAATCTATTATATCTTCACTAACGATCATAATTTGAAAGTTGTTTTTCTGGATTTTAAATAAAATTTAAATTGTTAGTCAAGGTGATTTTCATCCTGTCACATTCTTAGAATTGCACAACCCTCTGTTATAGATTTCTCTTAACAGGCAGGTTATTGGAGAAACGTTATACAGGACAACCAAAAGTTCTCTTTAAATATTTGTTAGTTACTGGTCTACGAAGTTTTTCCTGGACCATATATGATGGACATATATTTTTGAAACTATACGAGAAAACAATTTACTCTTTGGCTTTCATCCTGTGTAGACTGTGCAGTGTTTTTTCATTGTCTTCTCATGTAATTTCTTGATATGAAATGTTATCTATGTCGAATTAGCTTTAGTTTGTTCTCCACATAATATTTCATATCATGATTTTCTTTATATTGTTAATTATCTTTTGGTCTAGTTTATATCCGCGATTGATCATCTATTTAAGTATTTTGAGTTAATGTCTGATGCTATATAGTTGGTAACACCGTTACTGAGGATTGAGATTTCTTTCATTGTAAGTTATTGGATATCTCAAGGTCAGATGATATATAATTATTTGTCTTTTTGTCGTCATAAACTCGCTCCAGAATATAAAAGACTTCTTTGAGTTTCTTCAGGAAGTATTATTCTTGCCTTTGTCATAGGTTTACACTTGACACATGTTAATAGGAGATCATACAAATACAAAGAGAAGAATTTAGCTTAGTACTGTTGATCAGGAAGAGGTTAGTTGATTTATTATTTATTTAATGTGTTGATTTGTGAATGAAGAGTGATTGCATCATTTAAACGTTAATATTCTTTGTCTATTTTCGGTATATCATTTACAATCTTGTTCATTCATTGTTTATTAGTTTGGTAATTAGAGTACTAGAATAATTTTTTTTATTTTTAATCTTGTTTAGATCCATTATCTTAAAACAATTATTTTCACAAGGCTTTGCTTAAACCTTGTAAATTGTATATAACATTTGTACATAAACATTGTTAGCTAAGAATTTGAAATTAAAGTGTTGATTGTTAGAGTTGTATATTTAGTTAATCCGCATATTTAAGTTGTTTTAGGATCTTAGTTGGCTAATGGAGCCATAAAACCTGCCAAGGTAGATTATACCAAATGACTTGGGTTAAATAGACAACCCTGGACTGGATCTTCCCTTCCCATTGATGGTGTGTCATAAACGTCCGTCAACAGGCTATCCTACATATCCTTCTCACATGTGTGACCCCTATTGAATAGGAATTTTGGATCTATTTTATAGGCAGTTTTGATTTGGTTTTCAGATAAATCTTAAGAATGGAGGATTTGTGCAAGAACAGAAGAAAGAAGACATAGATGCACTTGGTTAAGGGATATGTATGATGATGTACGCATAGGGCACAACTATAGATTGGACACAGTGACAGGTTACAAGTTGATGTGACAGAAGCAGGAAAGTGTCTGAGATTCAAAAAAGTGAAAACCCTATTCTTATGAAGGTGTACGTAGGTTGTAGTATAGAGAGACCGCATACATACACATGATGTAGTATATACAGGTTGCGTACATATAGGTGTTGTAGCATATACAAGTCATGTTTCTGTTGGTACAGGTTGACTACTAGTACAGGTTGATTACAATTTATTGGTACAGGTTGGTTACAGGTTATTGACACATCTTCGTATAGGTTTTACATTGGTATATCTAACAGCGGCAGTGTGGCAGTGGTTTCATCATTTATTTGGCACTTATATTTCAGCGTGGTAGGATGGGGAAAGAATAGGTGGTTGGAGCCACCTTCCGATTGTAGCCAGATAACATAGAGGTTTGTAGCCTCCTTCTAGATGGAGCCAAAAAATTGGGGATTTGGAGCTTCCCTCAGGTTGTACCCTAAAAATATAAGGGGTTGGAGCCTATTTCCAGTTACAGCTGGAAAACAAAGGAAGTTGGTGCTTCCAATGAATGTAATTTTTAAAGACATATAAGAAAAATAATTATGTGGTTTTCTCCCGCATTGGGTTTCCACGTAAAAATATTAGTGTACTATGTATGTGTATGATTGCTCTTTGTTCTTGGTTTATTTATTCTACACTTGTTGAATGATATTGTTAAATTGTTCATAAAGATAAAACATCACTTATATATTGTGGTTAAAAATGATTCAATTCCCCTATTACTAATTCATCACCCTCTTAGTAATCCAACAATTAGTAATAGAGAAGGTTCCTTCATAAATCAGTTTAACGACTAGAAGGTAGATCATGGAGAGAAACGGTATGTAGTTATAACAATTATCTAAGCATTATCTTAAAACAATTATTTTCACAAGGCTTTGTTTAAACCTTGTAAATTGTATATAACCTTTGTACATAAACATTGTTAGTTAAGCATTTGTAATTAAAGTGTTGATTGTTAGAATTGTATCTTTAGTTCATCCAAATATTTTAGTTGTTTTAGGATAGTTGGCTAACAGATCCATAAAACCCATCAGGGTAGATTATACCAAACGGATTGGGTTAAATAGACAACCCAAACCGGATCTTCCCTTCCAGTTGACGGTGTGTCATAAATGCCCGTCAACAAATGGTGCTAGAAGGAGGGCCGAGGTAAATTTAATGATTAAATGTTTCACCCCTCAGCCCTTCATAATTCCATATTTATAAATTCTTCTTTTGTGTCATCTTATAATGCACTAGAAGGTAGGTTAGATGACAAGATAACTATTTGGAGTCAATTTCTTCAATTTCTTAATTTTTCATGGCTCCTGCACAAATCACTGTATTGGAACATGCTTTCAATGTCTCATTACCAATTATTCCCAACAACACAGTTGATCTGCTTTTAGAAATCACCTTTGATGGTGAAGGGAACACATCTGCAGTAGACCATATTTCTAATTTTTTTTATGAATGTTTAAAACATAATATCATTGATCCTAATGTTATATGCAGATTTTTCGCTCTCACCTTCTGCGGTCAGGTTAAATATTGGTTCGAATCTTTTCCAACTAATTCGATTCATTCTTTGTCTGAGTTTGTAATTGAGTTTTTATCATATTTTAACAATTATGATTATGATGAATTAAGTGAAGAATTAAGTTTCTTAAGGAAAGAAAATGATGAATCATTCAATGAATTTGCAATTAGGTTCGTACATGTTTGTACTAGATTCCCTTTGAAAGAAATGTCTCTTATTAATGAATGGTTTCAATATCTCGTTTCTCTCTCAGACAAGCAAGATCAATTAATTGTTAACCAATATGAATTAAGCACTAATACTCAATCTCAAGATGGTTTAAAAGTTCATGATGATCTTGATGTCATTAAAGCACCACATCGTTTTTCAACTTCCCTCATTTTGGCAGATCAGGAGCAACATCACATTTTACAAGATACAATTGTCACTTTTGATATTTATTTGCCAACAATGTCTTTTTCTATTGAGGAAGGAACATTGAATTCAAAAGGAGACCGTGGTTAAACTCTCCAAGATATTACAATTGTTTCTGAAGTAAAAGAGATGGAATGTGAATTTGGTAATCTTGTTGTGAGTAAAACTTCCCCTCACTCATGTGAACAAGCTCAAGATCAATTAGTGGGAGATGACAACATTGGTCAAACTAGTAATGAATCATCTAATTCTGGTATTTTTCTCTCACATTAACCCTTTTGTGATGAACATGATTTGGTCTTGGAAAATATCTCGTGTTCTTTAAAAGAACATATGATGAGAGACCGTCCATTTATTCAAGGAGAGGGAACAAAACCAAAATTTGAAACGCATATACCTATCATTTCAAGAGATGCATTTTGTCTCCTCAATTCTTCTACATATTATTCCTTGTACCCTAATATTTTTGATCCTAATGTTGTGCAATTGTGTGTTCCATATTACCTTGGAGAGAATTCAACATTATATAATCAGGTACAAATTAATAGAGATTACCGATTAGAAGATAAAGAGGAAAATAATTATGCCCATGAACATATTAATTTTTATTCTCATCAATTATCCGTGGGTAAATCAAGAATTGATTTGAAAGAGTCTCAAATTGCATCTTCCATTGATTCATCTCAACTTTTGTTTAAAGAAGGATCTAAATTTTTCCATGATCAATTATTTGAGGTTGAAAAGTATAATCAACCAATTACTATTACCAATGATGATTATTCAAAAATGTTGGTTGTTCCATTTAGTTCACCTTAAATAGTTAATATTGAAGTATTCAAGCTCAATGGAAAGTTTCAAGAGAATGGGACACTTCTTTTCTGATCGAAAATCACGATAAGTTCTCGCAATCTTGATCCGACCCTTTTACAAGATTTTTTCCATGATAATCTAATACTTTATTCTCATCAGAAATATTTTTCGTATGTGAATTCTTTCAAACAATCTTGTGTTAATAATTTCATGTATTATGATAGGATTGTAGATTGATTGGAGTATTCATATCTTGAAAAGTTTCCAGGGAATGGTAAGATTCTCTTCACCTTATTTAGAGATCAAGGAGGTAACTTTGACACACTCATTTTATAACCTTCATATGGAGAAAATATGGAACAAAAGGAAAATTTTCAGGAGGATGGGGCACTTTGGTCTAGGCCGATGGTTATGTCAGGTCCCCATAACTCTCACAAGCTTCACAATCTCATTTTTTCATGTTTTTGTGACCCATATAATGACAAAATTGCAAAATGGCTGGAGGATTCATATAGAAAGAATGTTCAAGGGAATGTTACGTCATGCTTTCTTTGTTTTTAAATGATGATGATAAAGTTAAGTATGATGTATTTTTTTCATATTTCGATATACTACCATTCTTGTTACTAATATTTGATTTTGTTTTCATTGCAGGATTGGAGCTACTCCGATGGCTACATTGGAAACATGACTTCACTTAATATTTTGATTTGTTTAGTAGTTAGAGTAGGTTTATGAGTAGGTTTCCTTTAGTTTTCTTTCTCAGTTTTTCTTTTTGTAATAATGCAGTTATGAACAAAAGTGGGTACACATGAGAACCATAATATGAATGTTGTCATGGAAGTCCACTTTAATGATTTTCTCTCTGTTTTTCGTTGAATATTTCTTTTCAAAAACACATTATCATCATGGAAATTTTAAAATGGAAAGTAAAGAGATAAGTAAATTTGAACTATCAATTGGACCAAATTCAACCCTGGCCCAAGGTGCCATGAGTAGTACTGCACTCATCTTAATAAGGATTTTTCTATTTTCTTTTAATCTCTTTTATTTTTAATAATAATGCTTGGTCAAGGTAACATCTTATGCATCACTATATTAAGAAAAGAACCTACCTATACACAAAACTATGAAATTTGTAGTTATTCCTTTTGATCCTCATTCTCTATGAGAGGTTGGCCTGGTTTTGTTTTGGGTCAAATTAATTTTTTTGAAGTTTGTTTTTACTGTTTTGATTTTGTTTTTTTTTATGTAATTTTGATTTTGAATCCCATTAATAAAATTTGATTTGGTTTGTTATGTGTTTTTTGCTTTCTTTGATTGCTTTGAATGAGTTTTCTTCTTGTTTGTCTTTTTGAATCAATATATTTCTGATCAAAGAGTGATTTTCGAAGGAAGCATTCATTTCAAAACTTATGTTTTTAAAAGCAATTTGAAACAGTTCAAACAGTTTCTGATGTTAAGGTTCAACTCAGATAATTGATTTGTAGGTCAGTTGAGTACTATGAAATCCTAAACGGTCTTTGTTAGAGTATTACCCCTGAAATGTGTCAATTATACTTAGACTTTTTACACCATCCCTATTCTTAAAATATCACTTTTAAGTGCTTCCCCATTCTCTAGATTATTTCTTAACCGAAATCCAAAATCTATAAACCATGATAAAACTTCCAGTTTTAAAAGAAAATAAAAAAAAATGATCAATTGTTCACATGTATTGCAATTAACCTCCAATATCACCCTGCTCTCTTTGTCATCAATAAATCCATAATTGTATTATTATTTAAAAGTGGCATAAGAGGGTTGGAAGCACTTAAGTGTGGGAAGTGTGTGTAAACTTGTCAGGGTACTGAACAGACGCGTTGACAGCGGGTAAATGCACACATGATACCAAGACAACTTCGTCGGGGTACTGAACATGCATGTTAGCAATGAAGCAATGTTGAGTCGAGAGGTGGTAGGTATATGCTTTTAAATTAACTTTTATGGACGTATACATCATGTGGATACAACTATTGGATGGGATTGAAGCATTTGAGTGGGTTAAATGACATCCCTGTCAAGGCTATGCATGTATGCTGGCAGCAATGGCTTTGTCAATAGTATTGAAGTCCTTTTATAAACATCATGACTCTTTGATTAAAACACAACTTCAGGTTATAATCCTATGTAAAGCATTATTTTCTTCTTTTCTGATATTTTTCTATAAATCTGAGCTAATCTTAATATTGCGTAGTATTAAAGTGGATTTGTTTCAAAGTAGCTTAAAATCATATCCAAGTCTTATTCTTCTTCCCTGCAATGAAATTTTAATAGGTCAGAGATAACTGCTTCGCCCAATGAGTCTCCATTTGTTGGTCCCCAACAAGCCCTTCTTTATTTTTAATCAAAATCTAGGGTCCCTCGAAATTTTACTTGGATTCTTCATTTTTTTTCCCTTTGACTCGATTGGATTGGTATTGGTTTGCTTTGTTTAGAGTTTGGTTTGAGTTTATATTCTTTTGTTTGGTTTGAATTTCATGAAATTCTAATGCCATTTCATTTTTATTTCTACAAAGTTTTGATGTTGATGGACGAGCGTCATAATTTGGAGTTTGTTATTACCTCCTCCTTATTGAATTTATATGCTATGAGAATGGCTTGGTTGAAGACATGGATTAATAACAATAATTTTACAGGAAGAAAAATTATTGCAACACATATTTTCTATGACATTTTTTCACATTTGATCAAATTTGAATGAAGGAGAGACGAGCATAAAAATATTAATTATTTAAACGAAAACATCAATTTTTATTTTTTATTTTTTTAAGTAAAAAAGGTGTTACCTGCTATATTAAATTGGAAAAAATACAGAGACAAAAATACATAGAGCTATAGGCCTGCTGTGCCACCAATTATGCTTCCATTTTACCAGAAACCAACACATTTTGGGGCCAATATAGTATGTCTAGGAAAGTAGTCTAAAATACTGTTTCGCCATCTGTCCTGCCCGAAGGAAACCAAGACAGATGGCAATAGATCATCTTAACTCTGAACAACTGCATGATGTAAAACCAAACTAAAAAGAAAAGCTCAAATACTCGGTGACCTGTCGCCCTTGTCTTCCTGACACGCGGATTTTTCCTGAATGACAAACTCTTGTGTGCACGTTGGACATTTTCTCTTTGTTGGAGTGTTGGAGTAAGCATCAAGGAGCATGTCCAAGTGTTGTCCCATGAGGGAGGCTCTGTGCTCCTGGTCTGCCATTTGGCCTCAAAGTTTGAACACAAGATCTAGATGTGTTGCGCAGAGGAGTGGAGCATGCAATTCCCTGGTTGCTGCCTCACCTAAGATGTCTTTCCCCATTTCATCTCTAGCTTCGACCTCGTCCATGGCTGCAATGTTAGTGTGATGCATCATTACTGTGCAGGTGCTTTTCGAAACTTCATCCTCGTATGTCACCTCCTCGACGTAGCAGGTTGGGATGTCCTCACTATGCGCCTTTTCTTTTCTGTTGCTGGAGGTTCTAGGGTGGTCGCCTTATCTTCCGAGCACGGTATTTCTTTTGCATAGCAAATTGGGAACTCTTCACCCGACTCTTCCTTCAGACAGCTTTCAACTTGAGTGTCAAGCTCAGTTGCAAGGATTTCTTCTTGATTCATGCATGTGGGCTTCCAATTGTCCAGAGTTGGAGGGGTATGAGCTCTCCTTTCCATTGTAGGCTCAGTTACAGTGACGTAGAGTGCCAAGTGGGAAATTCTAGCTCTCTGTAGGAGGATAGAATTTTCCATTGTGAGTTCACGCTCAAAATGTTGCCTTCTCTATCGATGTGTAGTGTGGGTGTGTTGAGCCGAGCCACGATGAGGCTTGCCTCACTCCCTTGGCATTGCGGAGGAGGAGTGAATAGAAGGCACCTCCGGAGTCGGCGAAATACAGATGAGAATACACCAGAGCTCGCAGTCGGCAGGGAGGTTCAGAACGTGAATGAGCCAACTATGTCCAAGCTTCCTCGCTTTCACATTTCCATGGGATGGCATCACATGGCCCCTCCTTAACTCTTCCATATTGAATGTAGGCAGCGCTGGCTCTTTCGCTCAAGGGAGAAGTCCCTCGTCCGTAAGTCTGCTGTAATGGCCTGCTACCATCTTTAATATTGAAGGGATGGGGAGTGGCCTATAGCATTTAAGCCTTGGTTTAGTGCTAAGACGAGTGGCA